>BSBM01000229.1:33342500-33457500 GCA_027924585.1 Larix kaempferi
AATAATAATGTTATTATTTATTAAAAAAATGTTAAATAAATATTGTTAAAGTATATAATACTTTACTTTAGACTTATTAATGTATTGTTTGCATGTTAAATAAAAAATATATATAATAAAATTATTATTATATTTTTTTTTTATTTAAAAAGTTAATAAATATAATAATAAAAAATTCTTATCATATAGTTTTTCTGTTTTGTTAACTTTTGATTGGCTTGTTTTGCAGGGCATTGGTGGTTGTGAGCAGGCGGAGGCGGAGGCAGAGGCGTCTTGGGAGGGTTAGCGCGGACGACGTGGGGGCTGATGGGGAAGGCAGTGTGGAGGGGGAAGGTGGCATGGAGGCAGCGGAAGGCTGATGGGAGAGGGTAGCAGGGGGATGACGGAGGATGCGTGGAGGAGGAGGCTGTGGCACTGTACATATGGTCAAAATTGCCATGATTTTTCGTTGTAATTGCCATGATTTATTGTCCCTCTTGCAATGATTCGGGTTTCATTTTTTCGTGGCTACCATTTCGTGGATATAGAGATGAAGATTCCCCGTCGTGGCAATAGAAACGCTCCCCAGTGGCCATGTGTCACCTATACAACAGTTCTCAGATGATAAACCTACTATGAATTTTCGTCGCTATATCGACGCACATCTTCTATATGTTTCCACGCAGATTCTAAACTGCCACGAACATTCGTGTCTATAAAGACGAACTTATAGCATAGGTTCGTTGCGATAGAGATGAATGTTCGTTGTAGGTTTAGCATCTGTGTGGAAACATTTTCTATAGCTCCACGAATGTGCGTCGCAGTATCCACGAATCGCTTCACCAATTTTCATGGCAGGTTCAACATCTGCGTGGAAACATTTTCTATAGCTCCACGAATGTGCATCACAGTATCCACAAATCGCTTCACTAACTTTCGTGGCAGGTTCAGCATCTGCATGGAAACATATAGAAGACATGCGTCGTTATAAAGACGAACTTTCGTGGTAGGTTTGGCATCTAAGTGGAAACATCTTATATAGCCTACATGAACATTCGTCAATATTGAGACGACACCTGGAAGTGTTAAAAAAAATAAACCAGACTAAATGGCAATCCTTGAATCTATTTAGGATTGCACATATTGAAGCCCTATTGCCATTAAATTAGTTACTTTGTAGGAACTGTAAGAATCTCACCTTTTTTTGGACCAACGAGCAACAACAGATATTTAATGAATTGAAAAAGGGATGTTTCTATGGTTTTTAAATAGATGCATTCGATTATTCTCTCAAGTTTCAACACTATAATCACATTAACTGGATATTCAATCATCTATCATTTATAGACCTTATGGGACATTATGTAGTACTCAATGGATGAATAGCATTGTATTCTATTGTGCATGTTGTCTAGCAATGGTGACTGCCTACTTGGCAAGGAGATCATTATTCATTTAGATCATTAGGATTTGTGGTTCTTGCAAACTTAGGAGTAGGTTGAAGAAAGGAAGACATACGAAGTGGATGACCTACTTATACCAATTCCACTTAGACTTAAGAAATGTGGAGACAATAAGGCCCCCAGTTGACCTTTTGCAACACTTGCAATAAACAATGCTCAATGCTCTAGCTTGAGGATGCCACTTTTAACAAATCGGTCAATCTCTATTCAACATATCCAATCTTTCAATTCACTACATCAACATCCAACATGCTTGACAGGTCAAGTTTCTCTATCAAATTCTACATTTTGCCTTCATCAAGGATACCTTGATAACATTGACTTCATTTAAAACTACTATGGCATTAGTAAGACAATTATAGCATTCTAGGCCCATTTCTCCTAGTCATTAATGCAATGGGATGTTGAAGTACAAATCCTATCTTGCATCCCTTACAACAATTTCCAAACTCCCAAATAGGAAAATTTCTATGTATACACTTATTGTCCCTTGATGTTAATGGGAGTCCAATGTGGTTTTATTTTCTGGTGTACCTCTTACAGGGAACAACCCAAAGTGTGTCTTTATGCGTATTGATCATTTCTCTAAGATGGAATCATGTCCCCATGCAGCAATTCTATTATTGCACCAGATGTTTCCATGCTTTTATTTCTACATGTCTGATCATACTTTGTAGCTCCAACATCCATTGTGTCTATTTGGTATTATAATTGATAAGAAATCCTTGTTTCCCAATGAAGTGTCACTTTGACATATCTAGAACATTGCATCCTCAATCCCCTCAATCTGATGGTCAAAAACCAAAGTAGTTGGAAAATATCGTGTCCAACTCTTCCACATCTACAACCATTTGCATTCCCACACTTGGGATGAAATCCTTCCCTTATCAACATGCATGCAACAAAGGTCACGATCACATCTCTATCAATATTAACCCATTTCATACTTGGTTTCATAGCATTTTGCTCCACTCATCATTTCCTTTTAGGATCCATAAACTTAAGTGGCTATACAATAGGCTAGGGAAAAATGGGCGGCATATTTGTTCATTCAATAGATACAATAGATCCACAGACAAGTCCAGGATCTACTCAGTTGATGGTGGTGGAAATACAAGGACTGACATGGCATCTAATGCGCCTAGAATTAGTTGAAAGTTAGTGATAGAGTCTATTCCAAGTCAGTTCCAAGTTAGTTGAAAGTTAGTGATAGATTCTATTGAAAGTTAGGGAAAGCTACATGAGAGTTCTATTCCAAGTTAGTCCCAGAATTTTGTTTGTTGGATGTATTTTGAAGGAAACAATGATGAAAGCATGAATCTAATCTATAGGAATGCTTTGATGACAGATTTAGAAACATGTCATTGCAGCCTTGTAGCATACTCTGGCACAAATGAGACATGTATAAGGTCAACACTAGAGGTAACTTCCTTGACTAAAATGTATAATCAAGCATGCTAACACGTATAGACAACAAATGATTTTTCTGTATTTCATGGACATAAATCAATATTTTTGTTGGGCTTGGCCCAAGTGGGGCATTTTTTAGCAAGAAGTATTTTTGGAACTACGGAGCTAAGCACAGTTCAGTTGAAACAATTTTGTAGAATTTTTTGGGATGTTGCGAAGTTGCGCACAGCACAGCGTCAGAAGAGCTGCGAGGACCAGTATTGTGAGGAGGCAGTGCTACGATGTGTCCAGTCTACGGAGATCCAGCAAGGTAGAGTTTTGGATGGAAGATGGCACGTGTTTCGGTTAGACCGTCAGCAGTCTATTTTTGGTAAATATGCTCCAGGAGTACCAAGCGGTGGCTAGGAGCAAATCGGGAAGAAAGCAACTGGTCGCACACGCGAAATATACCACTACCTGAACCAGTCGCACGAGACCGTTAGAGGAAGAACGGCTCGATGAAAGCGACCTGTTGGCATGCGCGCAACAAGAAGGCCGATAGAGACGTGAAGCATGCCTGGTAGACCACCATGATGGAATATTCTCTACCAGGAGCCAGCAATCCGGTTTTGGGGAAACCATGACAGTTTTGTAAACCTAAGGGTTTTTTCCTACAGATTGTAAAGACATGACCTACGGGCATGATATATTAATACGAATATTTTGTATGGGAAAGGGTTGGTCATTGTTGAACATTGTTAGAATCTTTAAGCCTGAAATATATTGTGAAGGCTCTGCAGCTGTGTGCGTAGAGACCTATCTGAGAGAGAGGAGAGTCTGCAGCTGAGTGCACAGACAAAGAACTATTGTACCCTTCCCAAAATACTAATATATGTTGTAGAAATTTCTCCCTACGGATAGGTAGAAAATCTCTTAAGATAAAGCCGGATGTACTGACTCTATACTAAGACAAAAAATAAACAAATGCTACCTTGAATTCCTAGATTCAAACAAATGCTTCAAGATTATACTGCTGGAAGAAATGGAAGAGATCTGACTGACCTTTGATTTAGTCGCTTTTCCTAGTTATTGCTCCAATCCTCAAGTCTTCGCGAATGAACATGTAGGGATGAATCAAAGTACAAGCACATACAATCTTTCTAGCAACTTGAAATATATGTTAGAATCTAAATCTATCATAGAAACAAATCATGTAATTGAAACAGCATCAACACACACAATTTGGGAAACAAGAGAAGTTATATTTGTATTGCAAACTTGAAGTAACTTACAATAGTTGCTTGATGTCCAAGTCAACTCCCATCTCCAAGTGATTTCTCTAGCTATCTCTACAGAAGTATGAAGATCATAGGTTTGATGCCCCAAAAGTCCTCCTTTTGGCCCATGGAATGCTTCTCTCTTATAGCACATGGGAAGGTTAACCAACAAGAGAGAAGTGTGAATCTATGGAGGGTTTAGTGGATCAGGCCAGCTAAATAAAGAAGGAGTTAGGATCGAACCAATGATGGTAATCCCAATAAAATCTCCTTGAAGGTTGAGATCCCAAAATCCAAGGCAGCTAATTTAAGAATACCGCACTCCTATAACTAAGCATAACGCGATAGTACTGCGCCCCATAAAAGGAGCAAAGCACGGTAGTGCTAACTACCGCACCCCTGTAGATGTGCAGGGAGTGGTAGTGCTCACAAACAGGGCTATGTTGGGTTGGCAGATGGCAGAAAAAGGTTTTGCTTTCAGTGTTCAGTCAGTGTTTTTCATTCTGGATGTTCAGATGATCTTTAAGGGAAACTGTCATTTAGGTTAGTAATGTAAGGATACGAAACTAATACATAATGTGTAATATTGAGGTATAACAGATGCCCCATAAAGTGTGAGGTCAGAAGAGACTGATGGCCGAAAGACTATACAAATATGCTTCCAAGATAGAATCGAGGGGAGCAACAAGGAGTTGAAATAGAAACAAAATGTCAGATATACCACTGAGGTGGGCATTCCCATGCTCGGAAACAAATGACTTAAAGCATGGCTGCCGACCAATAATTTGGAGATCCATGAGTACTGAGATGATATAGACTATAGACAAATCATGGCTACTATGAACAAGCGTAGATCCATGAGACAATAATGGCACAGCCACGACCAATACATAAGTGGATCTGTGTGACAATACAAAAAAATCTCCATTGCAACCTGGACATAATCAAAATACAAAAGGGTGTCTAGGGTCTTCTACTCGATCGCAAACGATACGAATCTAGCCATGTGATTACAAGGTGTTGAAGTCGAACATGGTAGAAACCATTTGATTACCAGTCAATGATGTGAACCGTTAACAAATGCGAGGGAAATCACCAATAATGACAATGATCCCCAAGGTATCTATAGTACATCTCAACGAAATGCGAATAAAGGAGTTGATGTCAAGCATCCAAGAGATCATTCAATCAGAGGTCAATGATGAAAACCTACTGTCGAACATGAGGAAACCTGCCATTAAGGCATGTAGGTACCAAGGTACTAGTGGTTGACTCCTAAGCCTAATTCCTGGATAGTGATTTCGTGTCGACCGGAATAGACTCATCGAAGGTGGGCCATAATGATTCCCACATCACCGACATGAAATCAGAACGAGAGATAGTATGGACCGATGAAACAATAGAATATGTACTGACACAAAGGGAAGGTTTGACATGAAGTGGAGGTGGACTCAAGGTAATAACCCTTTGAACATATAACGGCATGAAAGAGAGCTTGGCAGCAGGGACTACTTGAACAGACAAAAACACAGGAAGTGTGAACTCATAGCAATAATGAGGACGCATGATCATAATGATGACACTATCAGCAAGATTGACTACCCAAAATAGACAAGGTGAGGATGCATGCCATGTTCAAAGGTGACGACTCACAAGCTGCCAACAAGGTAAACTTGACTGATTTTCCCATTTTCCCCCGATATGATGGATGAGTACCTCTTTCTTGTTTTACGAGCTTGAGGAGGATGACAGATGCTCGGTATAGCTCATCTCATAGATGAGTCCAATCTCACATGTTTTTTGAACCTGAGAAAGGAGGGGTTCATCCCAAAGTGGTCCCTTCAATGTTGAATTTTAACGAGTCCAAGGAAGCAAAACTTGGTCGTCATTTCATGTTTAGAGAGTCTAAAAAGAACTAAAGAAGACTCCAACGGTCCTTTTTCGTAAGGTTAGCCTCATCGCCCGAAAAAGGGTAAAACAACGTGGGAGAGGACTCTTCCAGTCATGATTGGCTGGAGTATTCCTTTTTCGTAAGTAGTGCCCCCTAGTCCAAAAAAGGGGTAAACTATTACTAGGGAGATGATCATTCAAATCCTTTTACAAGCATGAATGAATCAATTTCGCTTGGCCATCTTTTCCTATTTTAGGAGTTTGAAAAGAGCTTAAATAGGACTCCATGTACAACTTTGTCATGGTTGATGACCGAGTACGACAAAGGAAAAGTAAACCCGACACAGTTCCTTTTCCGTAAATAGTCTAGTGAGGCCGGATAAAGTGATAAACCTATACTCGTTAGACACACCTTTTTACTCCAATTGTTTAACGAGCATGATAATGGTATCAAAAGCACTCAGAATCTTTTTCATGTTTGGATCTAGAGCATGAAAAAGGAAAAAGTAAGCTCAAACCACTTTTCATGTTTTTAACTAGAGCACGAAAAAGTGAAAAGTAAGCTCAAACACCATCTTACTGTTTTTAACGAGCTCGAAGATAGGTTGGAAGAATGCTCATGATGTCTGCTTCATTTTTTAACGATCTTGTAACAGAAAATGAACTATGCTCAAGATAATTTTCATGGTTTAATGAGCTCGAAACCTAAAAAGGAAAGTATGCTTGAAAATGTTCCCAATGGTGAACTTCTTCCCGTCATGAAATCCAAAGGTTGGTACATGCCCCCAGCATGATTACTAGAAGTAAGTGACTTAGCTCCAACGTAATGTGGAGAGGCGATTGAGTTGACTTCAACGTAACTTCCAGAGGTTGAAGACATGCCCCCAAGCTTCATTTCATTCGCCTAAAGTATAGGCGGGT
Source organism: Larix kaempferi (assembly GCA_027924585.1). NCBI lineage: Eukaryota > Viridiplantae > Streptophyta > Pinopsida > Pinales > Pinaceae > Larix > Larix kaempferi. The sequence goes on from BSBM01000229.1 coordinate 33,349,420, forward strand.
GAAAAGAAGGTTCAGGTACTAAGTCTACGAGGAGACTCGACTCAAAGGGAAAGGATATGTTTCATTTTTTAACGAGCTTGACACAGGAGTAGAACTTTGCTCAGAATACTGGTTTCATTTTTTAATGAGCTTGAAGTTAATGGTAAACTCTGCTCATGGTTAAGGCCCATTGACAGGTTCCTTCCCAACATGATGACTAGAGGTTCGTAAATGCCCCCAGCATGATTGCTAACGGCTAAACATGCCCCCCAAGTGTTTTTTCGTCTAACTACTCTTCTTCCTTACCCAAAAATCCTGGCTACTAATCCGAATGTGTTCACCAGGGGGGTAGGGAGAACCAGGATCAAGTGACCCAGGCAGATGAAATGAAGGTTCAAATCATAACTCTAGCGAGAGACTCGAACAAATGGAAGGGAGATCTATTTAATTTTTACACAAGCTTGAAATAGATAATAACAATGCTTGAAAGGGTCATTTTTATTTTTTAATGAGCTTAAAACAGAAAGAAATTATGCTTGAAGTTAGTTTCATTTTTACGCAAGCTTGAAACTGAACGTAAACTATGCTTGGGATTGGTTTTGTTTTTACACAAGCTTAAAACCAAAAGTAAACTGTGCTTGAGGATCGATTTCATTTTTTAACGAGCTTGAAACAGAGAATAAACTATGCTCGTAGGAACCTATTTCATTTTTTAATGAGCTTGACATAGAAAAGGAACTATGCTCATAATGATGGTTGGTTTCATTTTTACATAAGCTTAAAACCAAAAGTAAACTATGCTCGGGATGATGGTTGGTTTCATTTTTTAACGAGCTTGACACTGGAATATAACTTTGCTCCAACGTGGCCCCGTTAGGGGGAAGAAACCACTAAAACATGTGGAACATTTAGGGAAGTCTGGTGACTAGGAGTCGTGTGATGAGTGGGCGTCACAAAGGAAAGCTGATCGATGGTCACAACATTTCCATGATGGGGAAAATACATCACTCAAAAGAGTTAGGACACTACAGCCTTCATTGCATAAATGTAATCACGTCCGAGGAGTAGATTAAAATCCAAGGGACCTTGGACGACCATGACATCAATACATACAGTTTTCCCTCCCAAAGTAATAGGTAACTGAGGAAGGGACCCTAAAGGTCCAGTAAGCCTTCTATTGAAATCCAGTATCTGGTTAGTGACGGGCACAAGCCGAGGAGGACCTAAGGCTTTCCAAGCAGTTGGGGATAGAATACTAATAGAAGCTCCTTCGTCAACTATCGTACGAAAAATTTCTTTATCGGAAACTCCTACAGATATTTGAAAAGGAACACTCGAAAAAATAGGAGATTCTGTTAAACCATTCCAATCAAAGGAAATAACCTCAGTACTTGGAGGGGATCTCGCGGAAACAGACAGGGTTTCCCCTTTCCAGGGACATTCCGAACCGATAAGGAAGACATCAACGGTTTCCAATTCACTCTCGCTTGGAAGATAAGAATGAGAGACAAATATTGTGTCAAGATTATTGCTTCAGTCTGGACTTTCTTCAATGAAGAGCGGGATCGAGTGGAGATGACAGTGACTCAATCACTTCACTCTCGGAAGGGAGAGTGGGATCAATTGCAGATGAAACTGAATTGATCACTTGGCCAACCAGCGGGGGATCAAGGGACAACTTACTATCATTTGTTGGAAGCACCAGTTGAAAACTAGTAATATCTTCCAACCACCGCGAAGCTTCATCCATGCATGGACAAAGGAAAGTACGGTGCATAACCTTGCATATCAAACAAGGATATAGGACTTTACCATTCCGACCCTTCACCAAGGGGTCATTGGTTGAGGGAGTGTCATCAACATGATGGTCAGAGGTCGATGATACAAGTGGTTTGGGGTTTTTAGACCACACTTCTGACACATGGGAAAGACCAGGGCAATCCTTGAGAAGGTGATCACCCTTGCAGAGTTTGCAGGGGAACTTGAACTTACGAGGTGTTTTCGTAGAATGAGTTCCATTAGGGGGCAACCGGTTTACGCTTGGTCTCTTCCTTATCCTTCTTCTTCTTAACTTTCCTTTTCTTCTTCTTCTTATCCTCCTGATTACTAACACTATTGATTTGATCAGGCGAGGAAGAAGGAATGGAAGAAGATTCATCCGATGAAGAAGGGGAAGGATTAGTTTGGGTTTGACTCTCTCATGGCAGAGAATTCACATTCAAAACATTGGGTGCAATCGGAATTACTAGATTGAATAACCATACCAGTAATCCTATGGTTAATCCAGGAAGATTTAACGTGGCAATAAAGGGAGGACCAATATCTCCAACTGGAGGAAAAGTAAAAGGTACCCCTTGAAAAGGGGTCTCCGGATTGGTAGTCCTAGAAGGAGCATGGGTGCATGGAGGTAGATTCTCCATGAAACAAAACTAATTGATGTAGACGAAGTCTTGTTAAAAAGAACTCAAAAACCCTCAGGCAAGTGAGCATGCGAAAGGGGAGCTAGGAAAAGACAAGGCTCACAGGTCAAAATAGCAAGCTCAAAAAACTATACTGAGGCCGCTGCCACAGTAAGTGAGCTGTACAACAAAATGGCCAGAATTCCAACAAGCATCCCTACAAAGAAAAAGACCCTCTACAAGATAGCAAGCAAAACCTCCTAACTAAGAGCTGGAGACCTCAACAAATTGTATCCTTCGCAAAGTGATGAAATCCAAGTCGAACAATACAAAATGAGAGACCAATAATGGAAAGATATCCCTCTATCGAAAGGGATCTTGGGTAAAGAGCCCTAGAAGAAAAGTCACTAAGCTACCTCGTTCATGACACATTGGAAAAGGTTTTCGGCGCTTCTGCCTTATCACCCTTGCATTACTATGAATACAAGGAAGACAATGATCGATGTTGCCTTAGGGCTAAGTGGAGTGCGGCATTCCACAGAGTCCGTTCGGTTCTCAATCTCGCGGTGATTTAACCCCTGAAAGTTTAAAACAGTCAAGAGGCCCCTCCACAAACTGGTGTATGACCGTGTCAAGAAATATTAGAGGATTTTATCTCCCTAAAGACAACGAGTATGTCTCAGATGAAAAATGACAAGGGGGAATTATTTTGATTCCTATCCCCAGTGTCCTACCTAACTACCAAATTCTTTTGATTTCCTCAAGTGAGGTTAATATTGGTTTAGTTAGGGAGATTAATTTTAGAGGCTGTCTTACACAATCGGGTTATGGAAGTGCAACTTGATGGTGTTGTGACGACTCAAACCATGCAAATGAAGATGAATTGAAATGAGCCTTTCTCTTCGATGAACACTAGCTAAAGTAAGGAAGAATTCTTTCCATTCCCAATATGAACAACCCAATGCACATGCAATTTTATTTTTTTTCAAAATGATAGAAAGAAGTAAAATATGTACCCAAAACTAACCCAAAGCAATGAAAAAGTTCTTCATATGAACACCAAATGTAATGATTCTAATGCATTTCTTATCTTTTCACACTCGAAAAAGACACATCCAAATTAGGGAAAGAAAGATTCTACAAACGTTTCCAATTAGATGGAAGACAAAGAAAAGCACTCAACAATTCTATCTTTAACTTGAATGTACATGAATCTGAAACAAGCCTTTCTTCTTCTTAGGAATTTGAGACCAAGAATTGCAAATGATCAAATTAAAGCAAGAACATATATTTTTTTCAGTTTCGTGACTATAGCAAAAGAGTGACAAAACCAAGCTTCTCTTTGGACTAAAGCAGAGACAAGGAATCAATCTTTCCCAACAATCATTAGATAGGATGTAAAGGAAATAAGATGCCAAGCAATCCAAACACACCAAACCAAAAAATGACCTCAAAACCTTAATATGGGTCAAAACGATTGTAGGATGCACGATTCATGAGGGGGAATTTTTTTTCAAAAATAGAACCCATTTCGCTTAAAAATGCATGCAAAACACTAGTGTTTACTCAAAGGGCCAACATGGATCCAAATCTCGAAAAGACCCAAAAATAACCAAACAAACCAAATAAAAACACTTTCCAGGAACTACCGTGGGCCTGCAGGAAACTTGGGAGCGGTATTGATAGACTACCGTGCTTTAGACAATGGTTAAGGCACGACACTGATAGACTACCGTCCTCTAGACAGTGGTTAAGATGTGGTACTGATAGACTACCGCGCTCTAGATAGGGGTTAAGGCGCGGTACTACTGCTCTGTAGGCAGTTACGGGGGCGCGGTAGTGCGTGAACAGGGGGAAAGAGGTGGAATTTTGAGAAAATATTTTGACTTGTCAAGGGTTTTCAAACCCAGAGGACTTACTAATCTGTGACAAAAGTCTAATGTAGAGAACAGGGAAGTGAATGAGGGTAAAAGAACCCAATTCTTACAATAAATGAGTGAAATCAAACTTCACAAGCAAAGAAAATGGATTCAAATCCCCAACGAAGTTGCCAGTTTTTTATGTAGAAATTTCTCCCTACAGATAGGTAGAAACTCTCTTAGGATAAAGCAGGATGTACTGACTCTATACTAAGACAAAAAAGAAATAAATGCTACATTGAATTCCTATATTCAAAAAAATGCTTCAAGATTATATTGCTGGAAGAAATGGAAGAGATATGACTGACCTTTGATTTAGTCGCTTGTCCTAGTTATTGCTCCAATCCTCAAGTCTTCGCGAATGAACCTGTAGGGATGAATCAAAGTACAAGCACATACAATCTTTCTAGCAACTTGAAATATATGTTAGAATCTAAATCTATCATAGAAACAAATCATGTAATTGAAACAGCATCAACACACACAATTTGGGAAACAAGAGAAGTTATATTTGTATTGCAAACTTGAAGTAACTTACAATAGTTGCTTGATGTCCAAGTCAACTCCCAGCTCCAAGTGCTTTCTCTAGCTATCTCTGCAGAAGTCTAAAGATCATAGGTTTGATGCCCCAAAAGTCCTCCCTTTGGCCCATGGAAAGATTCTCTCTTATAGCACATGGGAAGGTTAACCAACAAGAGAGAAGTGTGGATCTATGGAGGGTTTAGTGGATCAAGCCAGCTAAACAAAGAAGGAGTTAGGATCGAACCAAAGATGGTAATCCCAATAAAATCTCCTCGAAGGTTGAGATCCCAAAATCCAAGGAAAAAAGGCTAATTTCATACTACCGCGCCCCTATAACTGAGCATAATGCGGTAGTACCGTGCCCTAGAAAAGGAGCAAAGCACAGTAGTGCTGACTACCGCACCCCTGTAGATGTGCAAGGAGTGGTAGTGCTCACAAACAGGGCTAAGTTGGGTTGGCAGATGACAGAAAAAGATTTTGCTTTCAGTGTTCAGTCAGTGTTTTTCATTCTGGATGTTTAGATGATCTTTAAGGGAAACTGTTGTTTAGGTTGGTAATGCAAGGATGCGACACTAATACATAATGTGTAATATTGAGGTATAACAATATAACAATAGTTCTTGTGGACGTAGCCTCCATCTGAGGGGTGAACCACGTTAAATATTGTGTAGTGTGATTGTTGTGTTTCTTCATTTGCTTATTTTCCCACTTTGAATGTCTGGATTCTCATTTATAAGTTGTATGTTAATGCTTTTATATGTATTCGCCATAGGAGAAAGATGGGAATGATATGTCAAGTTTTACATGAATGGATGAATGATGAATGCCCAGTATTATAAGTCTGCAGAAGTATCCGTTTATTGAATAATCACATATGTATGAAGGGATCAAATCGTATAACTCTTTGATGCGCAACACTAGTTGCGCGCAGTATTGTATGTTTCGTCTGCTTGCAATTATGATAAAGCTACTTAGTCTAAGGAAGTAGATGAATGGATAAGTGTTGAAGTAAAGTCCTTAAAATCGGCTACGTTCAGAAGAGGAGGCGCATAAGTAAGTTGTGTTGTCCTATAGTTTGCATCCCGCTCGAACCACGCAGTCCTCGAGCGTGCTAGTTGAAAAAGTAGTTTGTTCAAAGAGCTGCAGACTGCAACGTAGTCTATCATCATGCAGTCATTAGTTCGCAGCGCAAGTCTGATACTGCGCTGCGCAGTAATCCTGTCCGAATAAATCATCACACCACTGTGGAAACCTGATTCCATAGTGCCCCCATTATCTACACCTCAAGTGACACCTCATCCTGTTCGCAGGTTGTTGCCGAAAGGGCCAGTGAGAAGGGGTTTTGTTGGTTAAGTGAAACTGCGAAGAACCTAGGTCTACATTAGAAAACCTCTAGATCAGTTTGAACAACTCAAAGCACTAGATAGTCCATTCGTCCGAGCAGTCGATTTCTGGGTCGACAGTACATTACAAATTTTTGTGACGTAGTTCGCGGTGGACATACTAAAGTGCTACAGTGCAACAGAACAAGAGTTTTTCAAACGAATCTGAGTTAAGTACTTAAATAACCTCAACTTATACATTAAAATGCTTCTTGCTGAGAAAGGTGTTTTTAGAATGCAGTAAAAATTTTGGAATCTGTCATGGTCAATAGCATTTTTAGTGAGTCTAACAAAGAGATGCATAACCTAAGAAGTGGGAAAAGATATAAGTATACACCTAAGGAGAAGAATTCTAGTGGATCTGGACTCTGCGTAGACATTGACTCAGAAGATGAACCTGATAGCCAAACCGCACCCCTGTCTTCCACCTGTCAGCCTATTATGCCCCAGAATCCACAAGTTGTGAACATCGCACCTCTCATTGCACCTATCCAACCAGTTCAGAACCCCACAATCGTGAACATTCAGCATAGTACCACATTCATTTTCATCGCGCAAAGCGCTGTGCTGAACCCTCCACCACCTAGAAGAAGCATGAATGAGGACATTAAACTGCCGATATTCAAGGGAACGAGTCTAGAAGACCCTGATCAGCACTGGTTTCTGTGTGAAGCCGTATGGAGTGTAAAGCAAGTACATGACAATGTTGTGAACCAAGCATAGCTCGTTACCAAACTTAGAGACTGATCCTGGCATTGGTTCATGAAATTTTCTCAGGCACAGCCGAGAACTTTGTTAGAAATCAAGGTTGCACTCGTAGCCGAGTTTAAGAAACCAAAGTCAGAGTCGCAGTGTAATAACAGAATTGAAAGAAATCAAACAGAAACCTAATGAAATAGTTTGGGAGTTTGATCAGAAATTTAAGACTCTATTGGACCAAGTAACATTTGTCATAGCACCGCAACAACACAAGGAATGGTTTATAGCCACGCTGTTGCCTCACATCAGACAATCGTTGATGCAACAGAAGGTGTTTTCGTAGGAAGAAGCCTTAGAAATCGCGATGAAGTTGGAAGCTTCACTGATGGCACAAACTAGCACTGGCATGTCGTAGTTTCAGAACCAATTAGCTACCCTAGCATTACAGTTACAGGATATCAAACAGGGAAAGCAAGAAAGATGAGAAGTCTGGTGTACAGGCTGTAAGGGAGAAGGACACACTAAGGATAATTGTCCTTTATTCCAAGACTTCCTTAAGATGGGAGGAACAAACCCATTGAATCCGCACCTAGGGCCATGGTGTGAGATTTGCAAGACCAGGGGACATCGGTCGGAAGACTGTCACATGATACAGAAATACGTAAGAACTCCTAAAAACTTATATTGTAATTTTTGTAAGTCAGTAGGGCACGACGAATCTAATTGCTGCGCATATGATCTCATGCTAGAAGAAAGAAAGATATTGAACACATGTATGGAGGAATGTACAAAGTCCAAGGAGAGACTTCATAGAAAAAATAAAATGTACAGCAGGATCAAGGAGGATACAGAGGTCGCGGAGGATACCACTGAAGAGGAAGAAACAATGGCCCAGCACAGGGACAAGGCCGAGGTCAAGTAATCTGTTATAATTGCGTCCAAGCAGGCCATGTCTCTCAAGATTGTACCAATCCATGCACTATATGAAGCTATTGTATCTCTTTTGATCATGTTATACAAGATTTCCCAGTGTTGGAGGTAGAAATGCAGAAAAGAAAACGGCCAGAGGCGCAGGCCCTAAACATTCAGTTGATCGCATTAGAAAGAAGACCTGCGGATTCAAGTATTAACATAGTAACTTGCAGTGGCGCTGCGACTGGGAGGGATAGAGGAGAAGAAGCTTCGACTTCTGGATATTTTAACACTAAGTAGACTCCTCTTGAGACAATATGGATAAGGAAATTTGTTGGGAAACCACCTGCTTTCGACCTGAATAAAAACAAAGAAACCTTTGAAGAAGCACGGGATCTCTTTAAAGAGACAGCACCTAGATCACCAAGAATCCCATTGCGCAATGAAGTACCGCATGTAGAAGATATTCCCGCTCCATACAAAAGAACAAGAACTGCAACAGAGACATGCACCTCTGTTGTGCAATTCCTTAGGAGCTATATGAAGTTAATAAAGAGTCCAAATGCTATAGCAGAATTGCAGAAGTTGGTGGAGTAGTATGAACCGCGCAGTGAAACTGAAACTACAGATAGCGCAGTTCATCATATTAAGAAACACAAGAGAACAGGGATTGAAATGAGGCTGAGTGCGCATATCAGAGATTATGATATGGATGAGATCATTCTTGATCTGGGATCAGAATTAAATGTCTTGACTAAACAAACATGGCAGCAGATGGGGATAGCAAAGTTGTTATGGTAACCTATCCAGTTGAGAATGGCCAATCAGGAGAAATTCATACGCTTTGGACGGTTATCCAACATGATTATTGACATTGATGGAGTGCAGAGTCATGCATATTTCAAGGTCATTAAGATTGTGGACGATAGTTAGTCATTTCCTGCACTGTTAGGAATTGACTAGGCTATCGATAACCTCTCCATCATCAACCTGAAGACCAAGAAAATGATCTTTGAAGGAAATCACCTCAAGGTCATCGCACCATTGGACCCTATGGACGGAGACAGATACAGCGAGCCAATTTAGGAGGAATCCAGAGCTCAATATTTGGACCGACTATACAAAATGACCTCGAACCAGGAAGATTATATCAATCCAACTGCGGATGGTACACTCAGCTGGAGATGTGACAGCTCTTGCATTTCAGACTCTGATGCAAGATTGGAGAATTGGAAAAGCCGCATGCACGAAGTATCAGCAAGGAGATGCGTGCAGGTAACAAAGTCACTACGCTGGATTGGAAAGGAGGTAATTCCAATCCCCGCCTATGATGGTTTTTCTAATGTTTATTCATTTATTAAAGAATATACTACAACAATTGCAGAAGAACATCGCTTAGAAGCATTAGACATAGCGCTGCGCGAGACACCTGCCAGATGGTGGTTTGCCTTCTAGATGGTGGGTTGCGCATAAGCAGACTTTGACCACATGGGATCAATGCAGAATTAAAATGCAGATTAGGTTTGCCGATAAGGTTACCTTACCTTTTGAGAAGTATAATGGACAAACAGATCCAAGAAAGGATATTGAGGTCTGTTCACAAGCATGGGGGGAGAGATGAAAGACAGAATGGGTGCATTTGTTTGTGACACGCTAGAGGATGACATTCCCAACAAATGGTACTTAGATCTAGAGTTGCGTAGGGAGACTATAGATTGGGCCATGCTGACTATGAACTTACAGAAGGACTTCAGCTTTGAGGATGAAAACCTAACTATACACGATGCTCTACAAATAATTAAGGAGTGCATATTCAGAGAAGATTGTCCACATAGAAATATGACTTTAGAGGAATTCTTCCGAACGGACAGCATACCTGTGAGATTACAGACAGAATGGAAGGAATAGGCATAGCATCCTATGGAATGTTACAACCTAGATGAAGAGGTTGAAGGAAAAGAAGATAGTGATGAGGAGGATCCGCGCAACATTAAGATACCTGAGTCATAGGGTGCGCACGACATAGAGGGACCTCCGTTGGAAATCCTAGACATGAGTGGACCTGTAAAGACGGAGAAAGTGAACATTGGCACCAGTGAAGAGCCAAAGTTTGCAGTTATTGGAGACTACTGGGTTGATCAGACTGTTGCAGAGATCACAGATACATTACATGAATATCAGGAGCTATTTCCGACTAAGTTTACAGAGATGAAGGGAATTTTGGGAGACCTAGGGGTTATGAAAAACCCTCTTAAGCCAAGTGCGAAGCATGTTAAGCAAAGACCATATCGACTAAACCCGCGTTACAAAGAAAGAGTAAGAGTAGAAATGGATAAGATTCTCGATGCAAGTATCATTGAGCCAGTCGAAGAATCTGAGTGGATAAGCCCCATAGTTGTCCAAGATAAGAGAACAAAAGGTGAGATCATGATTTGTGTGCATCTCAAAAAGTTAAACGATGCTTCCATGCACAACCCATTTCCTACTCCTTTTACAGATGAGGTGCTTGATAATATTGGAGGAAATCAAGCCTACTCCTTTACTGATGGGTTTTTGGGTTATCATCAAATAAGAATTGATCCCGCGGATAGGCACAAGACTACTTTTGCTACAGAATGGGGGTCATTCCAATACACGGTAATGCCATTTGGTCTGAAGAACACACCCACCATCTTTTCTAGATTTGTCGTCGCAGGATTCAAAGATTTCATGCATAAGTTCTTAGAAGCTTATTTTGATGACTAGACTGTGTTTGGATTGTTGAAGAACCATTGTGTGAACCTGAGAATGATGCTGGAAAAGTGTAGACAACATCACATTTCCTTGAATTTAAAGAAGTGTGTTTTTTGTGTCCCCTATGGGATCCTGCTGGGACACATCGTCTGTAAACAGGGATTGATGGTTGATCCTACGAAGATCGTCGTCACTGTAAACTTGCCAATGCCAAATTCAGGCAAGCAGTTGTGCACTACATTAGGACATATTGGGTATTATAGGAATTATAAAGGGCTATGCACAGATAATTGCAGCAATGGAGAAGCTGCTGAAGAAAGATGCACCGTTCATCTAGAACGCAGAGTGCAAACAAGGTTTCGACACCTTGAAGGAGAAAATGGTCATTGCACTGATCCTAGTTTTTCCAGACTGGGAGAAGCATTGGGGGTTTACTTAGCACAACTAGGAGAGGGTGGTATTGACCATCCCATCGCATTTTCGAGAAGGAAACCCTCATCTGTAGAAAAGAATTATACCACTACGGAGAGAGAAGGCCTCTCTATGGTCTATGCACTGCAGAAGTTCAGGCACTACTTGCTTAGTGCACACTTCTTTATGTTCACTAACCATTATGCTTTAAAATACCTGGTCAATAAGGCAATGTTAGGGGGGCGAATCTGCAAATGGTTGTTACTCTTCCAGGAGTACAACTTTGAGATAGTATTTAAACCTGGCAGGTTGAACTTGGGACCTGATCATCTGTCGAGAATTGAATCAGGAGAAGATCCCACCAGCCTTGAAGACAATCTTCCGAATGCGTAGTTGTTCACTATCTAGATAGCTGATGAATATTACAAATACATCATAGAATTCTTGACCACTGGATTAGAACCTATAGAATTCACTAAGCAGCAAAAGAAGCAGTTGGTAGTGCAAGCAACAGACTTCACCATAATCACAGATCGGTTATACAAACTGGGACCGGATGAAGTACTGCGTAGATGCATATTAGAGCATGAAAAGCCGTTCATATTGGTTGATGCACACTCAGGAGCAGCAAGAGGTCACTATGCAGGAAGGGCCACTACGCATAATATATTGCGCATAGGGCTATGGTGGCCTATAATTCACAAGGACTCGAAGGAGCATTGCCAGAGCTGTGATGTGTGTCAGAGGATGGGAAAGCCGTCACGGAGAGTTGAGATTCCATTGAATACACAATTGACCTTACAGGCATTTTAAAAATGGGCAATTGATTTTGTGGAACCTATAAATCCACCAGGGAAAAGAACTAGTGCGAGGTACATTATCACTGCAATGGATTACCTCACCAGATGGGCGGAAGCAAAGCCAATAAAGGACTGCAGCGTAGGTACTTCCGCATAGTTCATATTTGAAGACATCCTTACAAGGTTTGGATTCCCTAAGATTCTTATGTGTTAAATTTTGAGCATTAATTCACAATACTCAAGGATATTTACTGAGAGAATAACATGTACAGTATATCAATGCATATCAATCATAACAAGCATGTCAATCATCACAAGAAGCAAAAGCATGCGAGACAATAGACACACAGAGTTTCCATGGGGAAAACCCTAAGGTGAAAACCCCACAACTTCCTCAGAGATAGATAGAGAAATAGCTCAACCAAAGTACAAGAGATAGACTCCTCTTAGCAGCTGATCCTCCTCCTCACAAGTGCCCCACTTTTCGAGTGAAGGAAGAATGAGTTTCTGAGTGATCCAAATAGAGATCTCCCAATCTATATTTATACTTGTCATATTTTCCCAATAACATTATGGGGCCGACTTATCTAGCTAGGCACAATAACTTCATATTACATTATATTGGGCTAACCCCTTACAAGGTGGTCTAATAACCCATCGGCAAGTTAACACACTTACGACGCTTGTCAATACAATATAGGGTTTCTACCTCTTCCAGATCTGAGTCAAAAATAGGTGACCTTGGGAAAAAGGTCATAACTTGGGCTAGGAAGCTCCAAATGAAATTTCGTAAAAAGTGACAGGTAGTACACAGACTGTACTATTTCAAAAACATTTTTCAGAGGCCGAAATTGAACTAGTGACATGTGGAATGCCGTACAAGTTCTCTCTCCTGTTTTATCCCATAAACAGGTCACGTTGCGACACTTGGAATAACTCTCTCTCAGAGAATCCAATTGAGGTCATACCTATCAGGATGGAAAGATGACAGGTCAGGCTATCTCAAGAAAATGTTTCAGACCCTGTGGATCAAAAAATTTGGAGTTACACCAGAAACAATCAGGTACATATTTCTATCATAACATAATTATTTTTTAGCACCTTCATTCATGGCTTCCGGAATTTAAGGTTTCGGAGAAAGTTGGAATTTTTGTAATCAGACACTACGGCTGAATGCTACCCATCAAAATCGAAATTTAGAGACCAAGATCGGAATTTTTTGTTGGGTAGAAGGCCGAGCTTGATCAGACCCTAGTTCGGGACTTTGATTGGAAAAGTGGAAAATTAGGGCTTCTGCAAAAATGAGAATTTTTGAAATATGTGACCACGGTTGGAAGCTCCTCAGAAAAATAGAAGCTTAGAGCTTTGGGTCGAACCTCTTAATTGGGCAGAAGGGCGGGCTTTATCAAACCCCAGTTCAGGGTCACGTCCAGTGAATCCGAAAGTTTCAAAGGCAAAATTGAGAAGTGAAACTTTACAGTTTTCAAATTTTGAATATACTAGCTTGATCAGCTCATCAAGGCGCATATTTCTATCCTTTAGGAAGTTTGAAATTCAGAGTTTGAATTTTTGGGGTTTCTCTAACAAACCCTAATACAGCTCTAGATCTAGTTCCTGCAAATCAAGTGGATTGGGTTAATCCTAGAAGAGAATGGATTGGTCACCTGCATAAGTGAAGAAGTTTATGTTTCAGAGGGAGATGAGGCTAAGGCCTTACATAAGAAGATTAAAAGTAATCTCGACAGGTATGACTTATCCAAGTATGTTTCAAGATTTGCTCATGATTAAGTCTATGGTATGTTTGTCTTCATATTATTACGGTTAGTACAATCTTGTTTGAATTTAGACTTGTTGTATCACCTTAATAAAATTATGAATGCATGATATAAGATATTCATTGGTTAGGGTGTTGACACTTATGATTGTACTAATGCATTATGGTGTTGTATGAGGTTTATGTTGTCCACTAACATGAAAGGTACACCAAGAAAGAAAAATCATGTTCTAGTTCAAGAACATATGATCACGATGACATGTAGACAAAGATTCATCCATTGTCATGGATCTCTTAGAAGATCTACTAACGAGGTATGTATAACTTGGTTCTACAATGGATAACTTACGAGACATGCAGGTTACTAGCACAAGTCATTGAAGAAAACCAGAAGACATTATGCAAGTATGTTAGACATAACTAGCTAGCATGCTAATCCAGGTATGTTTTTCCTATATCAAGCTAGAATCCTACTTTGTGTTAGGATCTTATACTGTTGTGTTGTTGATAATGGTTATTCATGAAGTGATAGGTTTGAATAGTCATGGTTGTATGCATATTATGTTTCTTACCATAATTGATGATATGACTAACCAGAAGAATCGTGAAGGTATAGGTTTGAGTAATCATGGGTTTATGCATTGATGATTTAACTAATCAAAAGAGTCCTATGATCAAATAAGAATATGCATGAGTAAAAGAAGACTTCCCTGAAACCTTGAATACTAATGTTTATTATCTTTGAAATGATCATGACTATACATGCTTAAGATTATTGTGTTTTGATAGTATTAAGAATATACTAATGAATGTATGATTATGTATGAGACCTCAATGATAACAAAATGATGATACTAATAAGCATGCATAGTGATTAAGGATGGATATAAGTTCAAGAACAGGAAATCCAGGAAGCAAAGGTCAAGAGGGAGGACACTCTAGTTGTTCCTGCAAGGAAGCAAAGATCAAGAAGGAGCACACTCCAGTAGTTTCTGCAAGGATGTAGATATTCAGAGGGAGTTGACCACTTCTCACAATCCACATCAGAATGGAGTTGCAGAAAAGAAGCAAAGACTGAGAGGGAGTCAACCCAACAATAAAACAAAGATAAGTATTTGAATTGTCATTTCATACATAGTTGTTTGTTTAAATAATGTTATTACTACAATTAGGTTGTGTATTATGCATATTAGAATAGTTGCATTGATGAACAGTAGACTACTAATATACATGGGTAAGTGGCCTATGGCATTGTACAACATTCCATTGCTACTTATCTCGAATGAAACCTCTTTGCTGACATGTTGGGAGTTGTGCACACTCTTAACAATGTTCTGGTAGAGATTGGAAGGCATCTAGAAAGTTACAAAATATGGATAAATGTTGTATTGAAGCATTGTCTACAAATAATTGAATGACTGTATGACATATTTCTTTGTGTAAGAATTTGTTCTAAAAACTATGAGATGTTTTCTAATCATGCAATTTAACTTGTTGTGTAGGAAAGATCGTATACCATCACCTACAAAAGAAGGACTACAACATTTGTTCAGCAACAAAGTTATCTGTTGAAAATATTGAAGATATTGAAGTTCCCAGGATTTGGGAAGAATGTCATGATCGAGGAGTATCAGTCAATCATGAAGGTGTTTGGGATGCAGTCCCAAGACCTGAAGGGGAGTCTGTAGTGAATTCCAAGAGGATCTACAAGATCAAGCATGATGCAGGTGGTAGCATAGAGACTCTTGCTCCCTCTAGCCAGATACACTTCCATTAGATCAGTACTTGCTCTGGCTGCAGTGATGAAGTGGAAGATACACCAGATGGATTTCAAGACAGCTTTCTTTAATGGTGTAGTTGAAGAAGAAGTGTATGTGGAGCAACCACTTGGTTTTGAGACACATGACAAGGAGTCATATATGTGTAGAACTTGGGTATGATGCACCACTTTCTAGGTATGGAGGTGTGGCAGAGTGTAGATGGAATATTCCTTGGACAAGGGAAGTATGCAATAGATATCCTGAAGAGGTTCAGGATGATGGAATGCAAGACCACGACCACACCTATGGCATCGAACATGAAGCTTCTGTGTGATGCTTCATCTGATCCGGTTGATGTCACTGTGTATCGTCAGATGTTTGGGTCCTTGATGTACCTGACGAGCACGAGACCAGATATTTGCTTTGTGGTGAACACATTGAGCTAGTTCCTGACAGATCCGAGGAGTGTTCACCTAGTTGCTGTAAATCATATTCTGAGGTACCTGGAGGGTACGGTTGACTATGGGCTCAAGTATGATGTGAATCAAAAGTTTAACCCGTAGGGTTATGTTGATTCAGATTGGGCAGGAAGTGCTTCAGATAAGAAGAGCACTCCTGGGTGCTGCTTCAGTATGGGATCAGGTGTGATCTCTTGGTTTAGCAGGAATCAGTCTTGCGTAGCACTGAGTACAGCCAAAGCAGAGTATGTTGCGACGGATGAGCAGATTGCAGATGTATTGACCAAGCCGTTGTCCAGAGTGCACTTTTGAGTACTTCAAAGAGAGGCTTGGTGCACTTCAGATCAAGGTTCCTTCCAAAGGGAAATGATGAGTCCGGAAGATGCAGATGCACATGAGCTTTTCTGACATGGTTGATGTGTTCTCCCTTTGCCGTGATGTAATTGCTGAGCCATTTTTCACATGGTGGTAGATGTGTTCTCCCATGGTGAAAAATTAAGGGTTGGAGCCTTCCCCGAATGGTCGTAGATGTGTTCTCCCATGTCGATGGTGTAAGTGCTGGATGATGTGCATCTGGGATGTGCTTCGTGGACGATGAGATGATCTGAAGAGGGCAATGCTATGATGATCAGGAGGATCATGGATGATGAGCATCAGGACAATGCTCCAGTTACTTCTCTATATGTATATGTACGCATCATGTTGGATGTTGGATATGATTAGTTGGATCATTTATATGTATATGTATGTACGCATCATGCTGGATGCTGGATATAATTGGTTGGATCATTTGTATGTATTTTGTATATGCATCATGTTGGATGCTTGGACCATGTATCTATATATGTATCAGGTGGATACATTGTATGATCAGTAAATCATGTATGTTGATATGTATCATGAATTTGTATTTGTATCAGGTGGATACACTGTATGATCAGGTGGATCATGTATGATGATATGTATCAGGTAGATACTTGGTATGCATCAGGTGGATGCATTATATGATCAGGATGATCATGATGATGAGCTTTAGGATGTTGCTCCAAATGATATGTACCAGGACGGTACAGTGATGATGATCAATTTGATCATGAGCATCAAGATGATGCTTTGTGCGATGATGATCCGTTGGATCATGAGTATCAGGTTGATACTTGGAGGTCAGAGATTATATGTGGTAGGTTGTGCAAATAGCATGTAATCGGTCCTGGGAGATCTTGCCAGTCATGCTGCGGCACATAAATGTTCCTAGGATACTCTTTCCGGTACTGCTATGTAGTATGTAATCAGTCCTCAAATATCCGATAGGCTGAGCCGTGTGCTCGTAATCAATCTTGGGATGAGGTATTACTACGGAGACATGTAATCAGTCTTGGAGATCCGAGAGGTTGATCTGTGTGCTCGTAATTAGTCCTGGGATGCTCTTTAGAGATCTTGTCGGTCGTGCTGCAGCACATAAATGTTCCTGGGATGCTCTTTAAAGGTTTTGTCTATCCACATGTAATCAGTCCTGGAGATCCAAGAGGTTGAGCTGTGTGCTCGTAATAAGTCCTGGGATGCTCTTTAGAGATCTTGTCGGTCGTGCTGCGGCACATAAATGTTCCTGGGATGCTCTTTAAAGGTATTGTGGAGAAGATGCATGTAATCAGTCCTGGGAGATCTTGCCGGTCGTGCTTAGGCACATAAATGTTCCTAGGATACTCTTTCCGGTAATGCATCCGCTCATAAAATTAGTCCTGAGAGGCCACCTCTATTAGACCGTTTGCACAGATGATGAAGACCTGCAGGTGGTGGGCCACATCTAGTATGAAAAAGGACTGGCTCTGTAGAACTTCCTATGATGAGTATATTCAGAGATTGATTGAGATAGCAGCAGCAATGATGATGATGATGACTCGACGATTATTCAGTGATAATGATCCAGAGAAGATGACTTGTGCTAAGAGACCTGTGTCGAGAAATACCTTCCTAGTTAAGAGAGAGTGTTGATGTATATGTAACTTCGGAATGTATTTCATATACATGTATATTGTATTCCTATAGAGATGTTATTATTCCTTTATACGGAAGTGGTTGTATTCCTATAGAGATGTTATTATTCCTCTATACGGAAGTGTCATCATTTATATTGTAAGTGTCGTAACTTATACTTGATGGGTTATTAGACCACTTTGTTGGGGTCGGCCCTGTATAAGTCATGTGGGTCAAAGGGTTAGTAGACCACCCTATTGGGGGTCAGCTGTGTGGGTCAGCCCAGTCAGCATTATGTTAAGTAGTTAAGTTGAGGCTGACCTAGTTGAGTAAAGGTCAAGTCAAGTTAGTGTATAAATAGAGAGTGTGTCTCTCTCATTTTACACATTCTATTCTCGCACTCACACTTTGGAGAGTGGTGCACTTATGGAGGAGGAGGCTCTGCTGCTAGGAGAAGACTATCTCTTGTATTCTGGTTGTATCATTGCTCTATCTATCTCTGAGGAAGTTATTGGGGTTTTTCACCTTTATGGTTTTCCCCAAGTAAACTCTATGTCTCTTGTGTGCTTGCATTATTGTACCCATGATTGATATGCTGTATATTTGCTATACATGTTGTTCTCTCAGTTAAGATCCTAGATCAGATTGAAGTAAATTCTAAAAATTTAACATCAACAAAACCTAGCACAGACTATAGATTCTTTTACATGTTGACCTTGACAAAACCTACTCAGAGCATCCCAGGATGTTACGAGCACACAGCTTTACCTGTCTGGATCTCGATAGAACATCCCAGGATGTTATGAGCACATCGCTCTACCTGTTCGGATTTTAAAGAATCTTCTCTATGTGAACTTTCGCAAAACCTACTCAGAGCATCCTAACGCAAACTATAGGATCTCAATAGAGCAACCCACGATATTACGAGCACACTGCTCTACCAATCCATTTTTTAAAGGATCTTTTCTATGCGAAACTATAGAAAAACCTACTCAGAGCATCCCAGCACAGACTATAGGATCTCAATAGAGCAACCCAGGATGTTACGAGCACACTGCTCTACCTGTCTAGTTTTTAAAGGATCTTTTCTATGCTACCTGTAGAAAAACCTCGAAAGAGCATCCTAGCACAGACTATAGGATCTCCCAGGATCTTTTCTATGCTACCTGCACAACCTGTCCACGACCACAGAGTATCAAACCAATACTCACCATACATCATCATAATGTACATCATCACATGTTCAACCTAATCATCATCATAGCATCAACCTGATGCGTATCATCTGGAGCAACATCCTGAAGCTCGTCATCTGTGATCACCCTGATCAAACAATATATCCATCTGATGCATACACAGTATCTACTTGATACATATCATACATGATCCACCTGATCATACAATGCATCCATCTGATATACATAAGTACATGATCACACTGATCATACAAGTATCCACCTAATACATATATAAATACATTATCTACCTGATCATATCCAACATCAACATGATGCGTACATACATACATATAAATGATCCAATTGATCATATCCAGCATCCAACATGATGCATACAGAGCAGTAACTGGAGCATCATCCTGATGCTCATAATCCAGCGCTT
Source organism: Larix kaempferi (assembly GCA_027924585.1). Lineage (NCBI taxonomy): Eukaryota > Viridiplantae > Streptophyta > Pinopsida > Pinales > Pinaceae > Larix > Larix kaempferi. Next base: position 33,368,762 of record BSBM01000229.1, read on the forward strand.
ACATCCACATCCATGTGAAGGATCCTCCTTCCAACATGCTTGGAATGGCTTTAGCAAATGTCTCCATCACTTCTTCCTCGGAGTGTTGTCAATCTAAAGAACACCAAGCCTCTCTTTGAAGTACTCAAACTTCACTCTGGCTAGTGGCTTCGTCAGTACATCTACAATCTGCTCATCCGTCGCAACATACAGGAGCTTCATTGCTCCTTTCTACACCATATCCCTGATATAGTGATATTTGATCTCTATGTGTTTTGACCTATCGTGGAACATCGGGTTCTCGGATAGCTTCACACAACTCTGGTTGTCACAAAAGATACTAGTAGCCTTCGCCGGGAGATCAAATAACTCAGATAGTAGCTTCTGAAGCCATATTGCCTCACAACTAGCCGAACAGGCTGCAACATACTCTGCCTCGGCTCTACTCAGTGCTATGCAGGACTGCTTCCTACTAAACCAAGAGATCACACCTGATCCCATACTAAAGCAACACCCAAATTTGCTCTTCCTATCTGTAGCACTACCTGCCCAATCTGAATCAACATAACCCTGCAGATTAAACTTTTGATTCGCTTCATAATTGAGCCCATAATCAACTATACCCTTCAGGTACCTCAGAATATGTGTCATGTCCCAAATTTGGTATTGGGTCACAATGGCCTAATCACATTGGCTCTATTCATTAGAGTTTGTCAAATTGATGCTAAAGGTCAAATAATTGCCAAGGAGGAAAATTACTAGTTTCCTAGGTTTGGGGTGGAAGCTTTGGGATTTGGAATAATGGGGATAATAAATGATGTTTGAACATTAGAATGGCATAAATATTTAATAAAGGATCTAAATAAATATATACAAGTGAAAATCAAAGTGGCATTTCATCATGAAGACACATGGAGGAAGTGGGACCCACATATGGCTAGATTTCCCCACTACATTTGGCATCATTCTCTCACCAATTCGAATTCAAGGTGAATGGTAACATACTTGGGGGAGTCCAAAAGGTATTATTCATTGCATGACTCATCCAAGGTCGAAATATAGAGGAAGAGTAACTCCCATGGAAGAGGAAGAGGCAATTTGGAGCTAGTGAGACACTTGGGCTAGATTCCCTAGCTCTATGACAACAATAATGAAGATGCTATGACACCTATGACACAAATCAGACCTGAAGGCTGACATATGACATATATGACATGTCAGGGATAAAAATAGACTCCAAGAGGGCGCTCAAGGGTGTTAGGGCAGCTAAGATGCTTCCACATGTGATTTGGTGGAAGTGGGAGACTAGGAATTGTTGTACAAGTGGTGTTCTTTGGAATCTCTTCCCAACATGAGTTGGCATGAGTCTCTTGGAAGGAATTCGACCCATGGAGGACATTAGAAGTTTATAAATTTCAATAACAAATAATGAAACTAGCTTTTGATCATTTGTAGAATTTGCAATTGCATTTGTGAAGAGGGAGAGCTAGTGGATGACTAGTTTCTTGCCTTAGCCAATTTCGAGGGTGAAAGATTCCCATCCAAGTTGGTAATTGGAAAGGCCATTCAGAACTTTCATTTGGAGCTTTAATGGAGTCTTTATTTGCAGGTGTAAGCTACAGGGTAGCTCATGGTTTCTTCTATTGCAGCTCACTCCTTCAACCATTTCCGGTTTTGATGGCATATTCTTGATCCTTGAGGGAGGGCGTTTTTGGTGAGCTATTGTACTCTTTGGGGAAGATTTTAATGCCCCATTTCTTTTGTAATATGAATTAAATACTCTGTTCTTCATCTCCAAAAAGTTTCAGGTCGAAATTCCAAGTAGAAATGTATAAATCTCATTTTTAATGGAAGAACAATTCCATTTCCCCATTACCTTGTTGTGAACCAATGTATTGATGATGATTTCGAATGAATGGATTATTCTCTGATGAATTTGTGATTAATGGACTTCCATGGATGTATTTTACAAGTTTCATGTACTGTACTTGAGCATTTGAAGTATTTTTACTTAGTTTAATTGCACTGGGAGAAGAAATAGTGCCATTTCCCCAAGGGTCGAATTGGTGATTTTTGCAGTTGAATGGGAGAGGGTTGGAACAGATATAATAATCAATTAATGGTGCACATGAGACCTTAATAACATACTTAATACATTCCCTACCTCTGTTCAGAAATTTGAGTGGCTTTGGAGGCATTTGGGAAGCCATTTTCAATACTTACCCCAGGGGGATTTGAACCCCAAATTACTAGTAAAATTGCATACTTGGTCCAGAATATTAAGAGAGTTTGCAGAGGTATTTTGGTGGCCATATATTATCCCTGAACATCATATTCAAGTCTTGATATCATTCATACACCTTCCTTGAAGATTTGAAGGCATTTGGAGTCAATTCGAGACATAGAGACCAATACTAGTCAAAGGCAAATTACGAGTAAAGTTCCCTACATTGGACAGAATTGAAAGAGTATTTGCAGAAGTATTTTAAAGGTCCAAAGGCATCCTTAAAACACATATTTATGTTCTAATCTCATTCATATACCTTCTCAGAAGATTTGAAATCATTTGGGGCAAATTTGGGACCTAGAGATCAAAACTAGTCAAAGGTCGAACTAGGGAAAAAAAGTGAAAAATTGTCATTTTAATAAAATTCCTAATAAGGGCCATTACAGTGGTATCAGAGCATGTTCCTTGCACCTGTGTATTAGGTACATACATTCAAGAATAATTGGCAGCCATGTCTTACTATTATGATGAATCCTATGAGTACAATTCTTATGAGGAATATGCAGATGCTTATGAGCAATATGAAGCAGAATGTGAATGGTATGAGGAAGAGGTGCCATCATGCAACACTTATTACAATTTCAAGAGAAATGAAGATTATTCTTATGACTTTAGATCTGATGAATATGAGTGTGTCACACCAACCAAGGATAATTCTATGAGCGAGTTCCAAAGATGGAGAGAAAAATATAAAACCTTGCCCCAACAATATCAAAAATATCAAGAATATCTTGCTTCGAGCAAAAATACAAAAAATGCCATGTCTTTTGAGTACTATGCTGAACATGTTTTTGAAAATAGGCCCAAAAATGAAGATGTGGAGTTAGTGAAGAAAGGTTTATGCCCTTCTTGTAAAAACCCTTGGAGCGAGTATCATATATGTGTGCATGAAATGATGTCCTCCTTAAGGAGAGCTTTTGAGATTTATTCAAGAAGAGATTCCAAATATACTGATCCTAAGGAAGACAAGGGGAAAAATGCATCAGCTTGATTTAAAGAGAAAAAGGAAGAGACATCACAACAGCATGAAGAAGATTCTATTGAAAATATGGAAGACCATTTCGAGACACCTTCTAGCTTAGACATGAACCAAAGAGCATCTACTGATGGATGCTTAAACTATGAAGGAGTACCTACTGATGGGTGCTCACACCTCTATGTTGGTGACATAGAGATCACTTTTGAAAGTGTTTCTACAAGTACAAGTTTCATTAAGCATGATAATGAAGACCTTGTAGCAGTTGAAGAAGAACCAAGATCAACTTCCCCATCACCACTTGAGCTTCATGAAGTTGGTCCAAGAAAAAATGAAGAATATGAGGAGGTTCATTTGCAAGAACCTCATTTTCTTGAAGGGTCCTTAAAGATGAATGAAAAGAAGATCCAAGAGTCCCTCAACATTCTCCATGACACTCAAGCATTGGTGTCAAATTCTTGTTGGAGAGCTACTTCATTGGAGGAAACATCCTTCCTTGAAGACATGGAGAAGATTCAAAGAGCAACGTGCCACATTAAAGGTAATTTCATGTCTTTGCTTTTTGATAGAAACCATTTGTTTGAGCTTAATGAATTGTTACATGATGCATACTTGAAGAATAATGAGGATAATCATAAGCTCACAATTCAAAATGAGCAACTTCTTGAAAAGTTGCAAGATACTTGTTTTTCCTCCTATGTTTCAGATTATCAAATGGTAGATTGTTTGGAGGATTCTCATGACATGGTGGATCATGAGAAATGTGAAAATTTAAATGTGCTTAGTGTGTTTGAAGATGAACTTGAAGAGATCCAAACACTTGATGTGGTGGAAGAGGAACTTGAATTGTCTCTTGATGAAGCTTATGCAATTTTTAAAGAAGAGCATGATTCCTCTACATTGGAACCAATCTATGACAAAGGTTTCCCACTTTTGAAGGAGCTGCATGATACTACCCACATGGATCCTTCCCATGATGAAACTTCTGCACTTTTTGACCATTTGGGTGATTTAGTTCATTCTCCTACATCCTACAATTCCATGTTTTGCAACATTAGTCTCAATGAAGTATGGGTGAAAGGGTTCTTTTTGATGGTGCCACATGAGGAGTATGGAACTCCTAGATTTAACTTTCATGATGACATGGTTGGAGCACATTCTTATTCACATTTGCAGCAGCATAATTTGTCACTTTATGATGATTCACATCTACATGGATGCACCTATGATATGGATTTGAGTCACTTGAAGACTCATGGTTTTTCTTGCTCAACACTGGGTTCATTCGATGTTAGAGGAACTTCATCCAGCACTTGGGTGAATAGATTTATGATGGGAGAACATTTTTGTTGGCAGCCACATACTTTGTTACATCTTTATGATTCTCACATTCATAGATGTATGGGTGAGACTTCTTTGAGTCATTTGAAGTCTCCTTGTTTTTTCTGCTCATTATTTGGTTCAGATTTTAGTGAAGATTCTTCATTCACTTCTTGGATGAAAGAATACATGGTTGAATATTTTGATGCATATCACATCCTTTTGGAGCAGCATTATAGGACATGGGATTCTCACCTATGTCATTGGAGCATATTTGATTGGTCACTTGAAGATTGTATGCACTTGGAAAATCGTGGTCTACTTGCTTGGAGGTACAAGCACTTTCATGATTCTTTGATGAAGCACCTCCTTGATGTACATTTTCATTATGTAGTTATGTACTTTGATGATACATATTTTGTACTCATGATGTTTGGAAGAATGCATACAAGAAAATGGGATCCAGGAATCATCTTATCTGATGGTATGGGTTGGAGAGCACTCTTCATTGTTGGGGTGCAATACAAGCAATGGGACCCTGGAATAATTTTTATCTCATTGGTTTCATATTTTTTGGGGAAGCAAGCAGTATGGGAGATGGATTCCCCACTTAATAAAGTGACTTTAATCAGAGTAGTGCAGCAGCAAGCATGGTGGTTCCTCTCTAAAATCTTCATGGAAACTCAAAGACTCAAGGTTGGGCAATTCAATGGCAACTTCAAAGAATTATACAGAAAGCAGGTTCTTCAACACCCACATTTAAAATTGCTTGAGGACAAGCAATATTGGGAAGGGAGGATTTTTCATGTCCCAAATTTGGTATTGGGTCACAATGGCCTAATCACATTGGCTCTATTCATTAGAGTTTGTCAAATTGATGCTAAAGGTCAAATAATTGCCAAGGAGGAAAATTACTAGTTTCCTAGGTTTGGGGTGGAAGCTTTGGGATTTGGAATAATGGGGATAATAAATGATGTTTGAACATTAGAATGGCATAAATATTTAATAAAGTATCTAAATAAATATATACAAGTGAAAATCAAAGTGGCATTTCATCATGAAGACACATGGAGGAAGTGGGACCCACATATGGCTAGATTTCCCCACTACATTTGGCATCATTCTCTCACCAATTCGAATTCAAGGTGAATGGTAACATACTTGGGGGAGTCAAAAAGTTATTATTCATTGCATGACTCATCCAAGGTCGAAATATAGAGGAAGAGTAACTCCCATGGAAGAGGAAGAGGCAATTTGGAGCTAGTGAGACACTTGGGGTAGATTCCCTAGCTCTATGACAACAATAATGAAGATGCTATGACACCTATGACACAAATCAGACCTGAAGGCTGACATATGACATATATGACATGTCAGGGCTAAAAATAGACTCCAAGAGGGCGCTCAAGGGTGTTAGGGCAGCTAAGATGCTTCCACATGTGATTTGGTGGAAGTGGGAGACTAGGAATTGTTGTACAAGTGGTGTTCTTTGGAATCTCTTCCCAACATGAGTTGGCATGAGTCTCTTGGAAGGAATTCGACCCATGGAGGACATTAGAAGTTTATAAATGTCAATAAAAAATAATGAAACTATCTTTTGATCATTTGTAGAATTTGCAATTGCATTTGTGAAGAGGGAGAGCTAGTGGATGACTAGTTTCTTGCCTTAGCCAATTTCGAGGGTGAAAGATTCCCATCCAAGTTGGTAATTGGAAAGGCCATTCAGACCTTTCATTTGGAGCTTTAATGGAGTCTTTATTTGCATGTGTAAGCTACAGGGTAGCTCATGGTTTCTTCTATTGCAGCTCACTCCTTCAACCATTTCCGGTTTTGATGGCATATTCTTGATCCTTGAGGGAGGGCGTTTTTGGTGAGCTATTGTACTCTTTGGGGAAGCTTTTAATGCCCCATTTATTTTTTAATATGAAGTAAATACTCTGTTCTTCATCTCCAAAAAGTTTCAGGTTGAAATTCCAAGTAGAAATGTATAAATCTCATTTTTAATGGAAGAACAATGCCATTTCCCCACTACCTTGTTGTGAACCAATGTATTGATGATGATTTCGAATGAATGGATGATTCTCTGATGAATTTGTGATTAATGGACTTCCATGGATGTATTTTAAAAGTTTCATGTACTGTACTTGAGCATTTAAAGTATTTTTACTTAGTTTAATTGCACTGGGAGAAGAAATAGTGCCATTTCCCCAAGGGTCGAATTGGTGATTTTTGCAGTTGAATGGGAGAGGGTTGGAACAGATATAATAATCAATTAATGGTGCACATGAGACCTTAGAAACATACTTAATACATTCCCTACATATGTTCATAAATTTGAGTGGCTTTGGAGGAATTTGGGAAGCCATTTTCAATACTTACCCCAGGGGGATTTGAACCCCAAATTACTAGTAAAATTGCATACTTGGTCCAGAATCTTAAGAGAGTTTGCAGAGGTATTTTCGTGGCCATATATCATCCCTGAACATCATATTCAAGTCTTAATATCATTCATACACCTTCCTTGAATATTTGAAGGCATTTGGAGTCAATTCGAGACATCGAGACCAATACTAGTCAAAGGCAAATTACTAGTAAAGTTCCCTACATTGGCCAGAATTGAAAGAGTATTTGCAGAAGTATTTTAAAGGTACAAAGGCATCCTTAAAACACATATTTATGTTCTAATCTCATTCATATACCTTCTCAGAATATTTGAAATCATTTGGGGCAAATTTGGGACCTAGAGATCAAAACTAGTCAAAGGTCGAACTAGGGAAAAAAAGTGAAAAATTGCCATTTTAATAAAATTCGTAATAAGGGCCATTACAATATGCTTTACAGCAACCAGGTGAACACTCCTTGGATCCGTCAGGACTGGCTCAATGTGTTCACCGCAAAGCAAATATCTGGTCTCGTGTTTGTCAGGTACATCAAGGACCCAATCATCTGACGATACATAGAGACATCCACCGGATCAGATGAAGTATCACATAGAAGCTTCAGGTTCGATGCCATAGGTGTGGAAATGGCCTTGCAATCCATCATCCTGAACCTCTTCAAGATATCTACTGTATACTTCCCTTGTCCAAGGAAGATCCCATCTGCACTCTGCCACACGTCCATAGCTAGGAAATAGTGCATCATCCCCAAGTCCTTCATATCGAACTCGACAGCAAGATTCCTCTTTGTATCGGCAATCAATCTGTCATCTCCTATTACAAACAGGTCATCCACATATAGGAGTAGAATCACAGGATTTCCTTCCTCAACCTTGTAGTAAAGGTTGGAATCTGCTTTACTCTTGGTAAAGCCCAAACTAGATAGAAAACTGTCCATCCTACCATACCAAGTTCTAGGAGCTTGTTTTAATCCATACAAGGCTTTCTTCAATATGCACACATATGATTCCCTATCATGTGTTTCAAAATCGAGTGGCTACTCCACATACACTTCCTCTTCAACTACACCATTCAAGAAGGCAATCTTGACATCCATCTGGTGTATCTTCCATTTCATCATTGTGGCCAGAGCAAGTACTGTTCTGATGGAAGTGTACCTAGATACAGGAGCAAAGTTTCTTCATAATCTATTCCCTCTTTCTGAGAGAAGCCACGAGCTACAAACCTTGCCTTGTATTTCTCTATGCTGCCATCTACAACATGCTTGATCTTGTAGATCCATTTGGAAGTCACAACAGACTTCCCTTCAGGTCTTGGGACCGCATCCCAAACATTGTTCTTTATGATCGATAGATCATGTCATTCTTCCTGTATCCTAGGAACTTCAATTTCTTCAATAGATAATTTTGTTGCTTGAACAAATGTTGTAGTCCTTCTTTTGTAGGTGAAGGTATACGTATTTCCTACAAAACAAGTTAAATTGCATGATTAGAAACATCTCATAATTTTCAGAACAAATTCTTATAAAGAAATATGTCATATAGCCATGCAATTATTTAAGCCAATGCTTCAATACAACATTTATCCATATCCCGTAACTTTCTAGATGCTTTCCAATCTCTACCAGAACATTGTTAAGAGTGTGCACAACTCCCAACATGTCAACAAAGAGGTTTCATTCTAGATAAGTAGCAATGGAATGTTGTACAGTGCCATAGGCCACTTACCCATCATACACATATTAGTAGTATACTGTTCATTAATGCAAATATGGAAAATACACAACCTAGGTCTAGGAACATAAGTATATACATCATTGAATAGTATTATTTAAACAATCAAATATACAAGAAATGACAATTCAAATACTTATCTTTGTTTGTTTTTTTTCGAGTGGACTCCCTCTCAATATTTGCTTCCTTGCATGAATTGTTGGAGTGTGCTCCCTTTTGATCTTTGCTTCCTGGATTACCTATCCTAGCTGCTTCTTCCAATAGATGTATAAGCAGATTCTAGTCATGCAACATTGTCCGTGTTGCCTCCATGATTGTTCTATTCTTCCTTTATGCAACTCCATTCTGTTGTGGATTGTAGGGAACAGTCAACTCCCTCTTAATCCCTGAATCACTGCATAGTTTCTTGAAGTCACCTGAAGTGAATTCTCCGCCATTGTCTGATCTGAATGTCTTTATTTTCTTATCAGTTTGATTTTCCACCAAGGCTTTGAGTTCCTTGAACTTATCAAATACTTCATCTTTGTTCTTCAAGAAGTAAACCCAAGTCTTCCTAGAGAAGTCATCAATGAAAGAGACATAGTAAACATACCCACTCAGAGAGCTGGATGACATTGGGCTACATACATCGGAGTGAATAATTTCCAAGATACTTTTTGCCTTGCTTTCACTGCTTGGAAATGCCTTCTTTATGTTCTTTCCTTTTGCACATCCTTTGCGAACACCTTCATGCTTGGTCTTAATTTCAAGAAGACCTTCTACAGCCTTACTTGCAATTGGTAATGCTCTGTAGTGCATATGTGCAAGTATTCTATGCCAAAGTTCACATGGCTCCATGGAATCATGCACCATGGCATGTTCAGGTTTTCCCTTCAATTTATACAATCCTCCCTCTTGTTCTCCAATCACCACTACATCATCAATAGTTTTACCCTTTGGCCACATTAGGACTTGGCTATCTACAAATGCAACCCTCATGCATTTTGCATCCAATGTAGAGATGGAGAGTAGATTCTTCTTGAGCCCATGTACATAGAGAACTTCTTTCATCTTCAAATATTTTCCAGAATCTAGATTGTAGGAGGATTCACCACTTCCTTTGATAGGGTATTGATAGTCATCCCCAAGTTTCACTTTATGGGGTGATTCATGTTCAGATAGATTTATAAAATATTCTTTAAACCCATTCATGTGTTTGGAAGCCCCACTGTCAATTAAGCAATCATTACAACCATGAGAAATAGTACATGTGAGAGCAAAGATTAGAACATACTCTTCTTCACTTGATGAGTCATCATCATCACTTTCTGCTCTAGCTTTCTTCCTAGGAGGTTCATCATCCTCAGCATCATGAGCATGATATCTTCTTTTGTTGTTCTTATTCTTCTTATTGAAGTTGTTGTTGTTGTCTTTCTTCTTCTTGGGACAGTTTGAAGCAAAGTGTCCTTTCTCATTGCATTCAAAACATCGAACATGAAATATATCTTTCTTCTTGTGATAAGGGTGAGAATGTTTCTTGTTATGAGATCTCTCCCTCTTAAACTTGCTTCCCTTGGTGTGAGTTGTCATAGCTTGATCTTCATTCCCCATCTTTTCTTCTCGGGCCACAAGCCTAGCTTCTTCTTGGGAGAATTCCTCCCACAATCTACTAAAAGAGACCAACTTCTTTATTGCACAGATTCCTTGGATAAAGGAGTCCCATGACCTAGGTAGGCCATTCAGAGTGGTCATAACAACTTCACCATTGTCCACTACCTCATCCACAGCTTCAATTTGTTCCTTGATCTGAGAGACCTTGGAGAAGTAATATTGAATGGTCTCTCCATTCAACATCTTGACCCCTTTCAATTGATTCCGCAGAGTCATCTTCTGATTTATGTTCTTCCCTTCAAATAACTTGGTCAAGGAGTCAAACATCTCCTTGGGTGTCTTTAGAGATGACACATGTGGTATGAGATGGTCTTTGATAGAATCAACAATGATTCTCTTTTCCTTGACCAATTTCTTCTTATGCAATACCTTAGCCTCTTCATCCTCTGGGATAGGGACCACAGATCTGATGTAGGAGTCCAATTCATTTTCTTCTAGGATTAACCCAATCCTATACTTTCAGGCTCGGAAGTTATTAGCCCCTTCAAGCTTATCCTCAAGCTTGGTGTGGTGAGACATCTTAAAGAGTACTTCAAATGGAAATAGAAGAGATTTAGGTCTTACCACTTGTTTTGCTGAAAACTGGATCTGGTCCCAGATTAGGGTTTGTCAGAAAAATCCTAAAAATTCAAAAAGTGAATTTCAACTTTCTGAAAGGATAGAAAGATGCGCCTTAATGATTTGATCAACTTCATGTATTCAGAATTTGAGATCTGCAAAGCTTCACCCTTCAGAAATGCATTTTAGTCTTCCTAGGTTCACTAAGGAGGACCCTGAATTAGGGTTTGAGATTCTCGGAGATTTACACAGCCAAAAATATCGATCCAAAGCTCTAAACTTTGATTTTTCCAAGGCGCTTCCAACTATGTCTTCATATTTCAGAAATTCCTATTTTTGTGGAAACCCTAATTTTTAGGACCAAATCTGAAAATTCTCAAAATTGAATTCTAATTGGATAGATAGATTCTCCTTGATGAGTAGAGTCAATCTACTATACTGCTTTTCCAAAATCTGTGGAGAGAAACCCAATAAGCAAGAAACCCTGGTTTCCGTCACTACACAATGTCTTCTTCTCAGGTTAGCTCTGATACCATGTTAAATCTTGAGCATTAATTCACAATACTCTAGGATCTTTACTGAGAGAATAACATGTACAGTATATCAATGCATATCAATCATAACAAGCATGTCAATCATCACAAGAAGAAAAAGCATGAGAGACAATAGACACATAGAGTTTCCGTGGGGAAAACCCTAAGGTGAAAAACCCCACAACTTCCTCAGAGATAGATAGAGCAATAGGTCAACCAAAGTACAACCAAAGTACTAGAGATAGACTCCTATTAGCAGTTGATCCTCCTCCTCACAAGTGTACCACTTTCCAAGTGAAGGAAGAATGAGTTTCTAAGTGATCCAAATAGAGATCTCCCGATCTCTATTTATACTTGTCATGTTTTCCCAATAACCTTATAGGGCCAACTTGTCTAGCTAGGTACAATAACTTCATAGTACATTATATCGGGCCGACCCCTTACAAGATGGTCTAATAACCCATCGGCAAGTTAACACACTTGCGACACTTGTCAATACAAATGACGACACTTCTGTATAGAGGAATAATACATCTCTATAGGAGTACAATAAATATATAAATGAAATACATTCCGAAGTTACATATACATCAACATTATGAGTGACCACGACACTCACTTTTTTAACAGGACCATTGAGGCATTGACAAAGGAGTTCTGCATTCATCACCAACGAAGTACGCCTTATCATGCATAGGCGAATGGAACAATTGAAGCATTCAATAAAGTACTAGAGAATGCGCTCACTAAGGTATGCATTGTGAATCGGGATGACTGGGACCTGCACATTCCTGCAGTGTTATGGTCATACAGGACCACATGCAAGAAGTTGACTTGCCATACACCGTTTAGGCTGGCCTATGGGAAGGAAGCCATAATGTTGATGGAGTACATTGTTCCCAGTTTATGAATAGCATCGTTTACAAGCATGGCAGATCGCGACGTGCTGGAAGAAAGAATCTTACACTTAGTTGGTCTGGAGGAGGATCGCTTCATCGCAGGCTTTTACCAACAAGTGTAGAAGGAAAGGGAAAAAGAATGGCATGATCGCCACATCAAGAACAAGTCTTTTCAAGTAGGTGATCTAGTCCTCCTATATGATAGAAAGTTTATGAAATTTCCTACAAAGTTTAAAATGCATTGGCTTGGCCCATACAATATTGTACATGTTACTAATGGTGGCGCAACTCAGTTAGCCACATTAGCATGAGATAACTTGCCTGGCTTAGTTAATGGAAGCAGACTAAAACCCTATTAGGATAGTCCTGCTTCGCAGAACCCGTGATGATCAGAAAGAAGAAAATTCTAAGTGTTAAGTACAGTTGAAATTCAACACTAGAAAGATGAAGGAATATGTACGTGATCTATGATGAGGAAGATGTATATACCATGTAGCACTATTAGAATGTGTTGCTACAAAAAAAAAAAAGAGGAACTACGCAGTTGCAAACCCCACAGAGGAATTGCGAAGACCAAGTTAAATGAGAAAAACAATTAGTTTAGAAGCAAGAAATTAGGCACAGTGAAGAGACTGCGTAAGAGTAACAATGACCTGCCGTGCAATTTGAAAAATAGCCATTACAATGTCGGTTTAAAATATAGCTGTTATATAGTCATTTCCAGCAACCGATTGGGCATTTAATGCACAAATAGCCGTTCTCAACGAGGTTATGAAGGAAAGGACCGAAGGATCCGTTGGACTTGGAAAAAATACTACTTCTTGGCTTACATTATTTACATTTGCAGTGTGTTGAGTGCATGAGAGAACTACTGATGCGCTGAAGGGACAAGCTGAGCTGCAAGCAGCTAACAGGAAGTTGGAGGAAGATAGCTCGCAGAGAGCTATGGAAATGCAAGATGAGCATGATCGTTGGCTAAGACTCGAATCCACGATCACTGTGGTCGCAGATAACATAGATGAATTTGAAGTACAAATAGAACCAATAGATACTATTGTTAAGATTGGTGAGCTTGTTACCAGTCTTAAGACAGAGATGCAAGATATGGAGATTGTACATGAGGCTAACATCGCTACCTTGAAGGAGTATATAAACCCACAGACCCCACCAAATGAGCAGCAACTAAGAGCGGAAGCAGTGAAGGCCATAGCAGATAATATTGTTGTTGAAGTGGGTAAGTGCCAGAGTCTATTGGAAGCAACGTCGAAGGCATTCACTTCCCTCAAAGAAGACTCGAGATTGTTGCAAGTAAATAATGCAGTGAAAGATAAGCAATCCAAACTGGAGAAGTTGGATACAGAATTAAAGTCCCTACTACCAAGAGATCGACTTCAGAAGTACAGGGAAATAAACGTCCTCAAGAAGGAAGTGCAATCCTTACACGAAAAAGAGACTGAAATGGCCGACAAGTCGCAGCCATTACTCGAGGATGATGGTACAATATCGCAGGAAATCGAGGAAAAGTTAAAGCAATTGCGCAAGAATCAAGAACAGGTGGAAAGACAGATCAATGATGTGATAACACCTGAGATGCTGGACACAGTCAGGAAAGTCGAGCAAGATACGAAGGACGCAGTGGAAAATCTTATCAGCGCATACAATGAGTTTGCTGCAAAGCTAGCTTCGCAGCTGGCGGAACAGCTTGAAGAAGTTGCATGTGGCTTAGGGGCGAGCCACATGTAAGTGTTAGGGGCCTATTGGGCCTGGACCAAGTGGGGAATTTTTTAGCAAGAAGGAGTTTTGGAACTGCGGAGCTGAGCGCAGTTCAGTTGAAACAATTTTGTAGAAGTTTTTGGGATGTTGCGAAGTTGCGTGCAGCGTAGCGTCGGAAGAGTTGCGAGGATCAATACTGCGAGGAGGCAGTGTTGTGATGTGTCCAGTCTACGGAGATCTAGCAAGTCAAATTGTTGAACGGAAGATGGCACATGTTCCGGTTAGACCGCCGAAGTCTAATTTTGGTAAAGATGCTCCAGGAGTACCAAGCGGTGGGTAGGAGCAAATCGGGAAGAAAGCGACTGGTCACACACGCAAAAGATACCACTACCTGAACCATTCGCACGATACGCAATAGAATGACTCGGTGAAAGTGACCTGTTGGCATGCGCGCAAAAAGAAGGCCGATAGCAATGTGAAGCATGTGTGTAAGACCACCACGATGGAATATTCTCTACCAGGAGCCAGCAGTCCGGTTTTGGGGAAACCGTGAAAGTTTTGTAAACCTAAGGGTTTTTTCCTGCAGATTGTAAAGACATGACCTACGGGCATCATCTATTAATAGGCATATTTTGTAAGGGAAAGGGTTGGTCATTGTTGAACATTGTTAGATTCTTTAAGCCTGAAAGATATTGTGAAGGCTCTGCAGCTGTGTGCGCGAAGACCTATCTAAGAGAGAGGAGAGTCTGTAGCTGAGTGCGCAGACAAAGAAGTGTTGTACTATTCCCAAAAGACTAATATAACAATAGTTCTTGTGGATGCAGCCTCCATCCGGGGGGTGAACCATGTTAAATATTGTGTAGTGTGATTATTTTGTTTCTGCATTTGCTTATTTTCCCACTTTGAATGTCTGGATTCTCATTTGTAATTTGTGTGTTAATTCTTTTATATATATTCGCCATAGGAGAAATATGGGAATGATATGTTAAGTTTTACATGAATGGATGAATGATGAATGCTCAGTATTCTAAGTATGCAGAAGTATAAGTTTATTGAATAATCACATGTGTATGAAGGTATCAGATCATATAACTATTTGATGTGCAACACTAGTTGCGCGCAGTATTGTATGTTTCGTCTACTTGCAATTGTGATAAAGCTACTTAGTCTAAGGCAGTAGATGAATGGCTAAGTGTTGAAGTAAAGTCCTTAAAATCGGCTACGTTCAGAAGAGGAGGCGCATAAGTAAGTTGTGTTGTTCCTATAGCTTTCATCCCTCCCGAACCACGCAGTCCTTGGGCGCGCTGGTCAGAAAAGTAGTTTGTTTAGAGAGATGCGGACCACGACGTAGTCTATTGTCATGCAGTCATCAGTTCGCAGCGCAAGTCTGATACTGCACTGTGTAGTAATCCTGTCCGAATAACTCATCACACCACTATGGAAACTTGATTCCATACTGTCCCCATTATCTACACCTTGGGTGACACCTCATCCTGTTCGCAGGCTATTGCCGAAAGGGCCGCTGAGAAGGGGTTTTGTTGGTTAAGTGAAACCACAAAGAACCTGGGTCTACATTAGAAAACCTCTAGATCAGTTTGAACAACTCAAAACACTAGATAGTCCATTCGTCCGATCAGTCGATTTCTGGGTCGACAGTACATTACAAAGTTTTGTGACGTAGTTCGCTGTGGACATGATAAAGTCCTACAGTGCAATAGAACGATAGTTTTTCAAAGGAATCCGAGGTAAGTACTTAAATAACCTCAGCTTATACATTAAAATGCTTCTTGCTGAGAAAGGTGTTTTTAGAATGCAGTAAAATTTTTGGCATCTGTCATGGTCAATAGCATTTTTAGTGAGTCTGACAAAGAGACACATAACCTAAGAAGTGGGAAAAGATATAAGTATACACCTAAGAAGAAGAATTCTAGTGGATTTGGACTCCGCGTAGACATTGACTCAGAAGACGAACCTGATAGCCAAACCGCACCCCTATTTTCCACCTGTCATCTTATTACGCCCCAGAATCCACCAGTTGTTAACACCGCACCTCTCATTGCACCTATCCAACTAGTTTAGAACCCCACAATCATGAACATTCAGCACAGTACCACATTCATTTTCGTCGCGCAAAGCGCTGCTTCGAACCCTCCACCACCTAGAAGAAGCATGAATGAGTACATTAAATTGCCGATATTCAAGGGAACGGGTATAGAAGACCCTGATCAACACTGTTTTCTGTGTGAAGCCATATGGAGTGTAAAGCAAGTACAAGACAATGTTGTGAACCAAGCACAGCTCGTTACCACCCTTAGAGACCGAGCCTTGCAATGGTTCCTGAGATATTCTCAAGCACAGCTGAGAACTCTGATCGAAATCAAGGTTGCACTCGTAGCCGAGTTTAAGAAACCAAATTCAGAGTCACAGTGTAATAACAAAATTGAAAGAAATCAAACAGAAACCTAATGAAATAGTTTGGGAGTTTGATCAGAAATTTAAGACTCTGTTGGACCAATTAACATTTGTCATAGCACCGCAACAGCACAAGGAATGGTTTATAGCCACGTTGTTGCCTCACATCAAACAATCGTTGATGCAACGGAAGGTGGCTTCGCAGGCAGAAGCCTTATAAATCACGATGAAGTTGGAAGCTTCACCTATGGCAGAAACTAGCACTGGCAAGTCGCAGTTTCAGAACCAGTTAGCTACCCTAACATTACAGTTATAGGATATCAAACAGGGAAAGCAAGAAAGACAGGAAGTCTGGTGTACAGGCTGTAAGGGAGAAGGACACACTAAGGATAACTGTCCTTTATTCCAAGACTTTCTTAACATGGGAGGACCAAACCCATTGAATCTGCACCTAGGGCCATGGTGTGAGATTTGTAGGACCAGGGACATCGGCCGGAAGACTGTCACATGATACAGAAATACGTAAGAACTCCTAAAAACTTATATTGTAATTTCTGTAAGTCAACAGAGCATGACGAATCTAATTGCCCCGCATATGAGCTCATGCTAGAAGAAAGAAAGATATTGAGCACATGTATGGAGGAATGTACAGAGTCCAAGGAGAGACTTCACAGAAACAAGAAAATGTACATCAGGATCAAGGAGTATACAGAGGCCGCGAAGGATACCGCGGAAGAGGAAGAAATAATGGCTCAGCGCAGGGACGAGGCCGAGGCCAGGTAATCTATTATAATTGCATCCAAGCAGGCCATGTGTCTCAATATTGTACCAATCCATGCACTACATGAAGATATTGTAGCTCTTTTGATCATGTTATAGAAGATTGCCCGGTGTTGGAGGGAGAAATGCAGAAAAGAAAATGGCCAGAGGAGCAGACCCTGAACATCCAGTTGATCTTAGCAGAAAGAAGACCTGCGGACTTAGTAACCTGAAGTGGTGCTATCACTGGGAGGGATAGACGAGCATAAGATTTGACTTCTGGATATTTTAACACTAAGTAGACTCCTCTTGAGACAATATGGATAAGGAAAGCTGTTGGGAAACCACCTGCTTTCGACTTAAATAAAAACAAAGAAACCTTTGAAGAAGCACGGGATCTCTTTAAAGAGCTAGCACCTAGATCACCGAGAATCCCATTGCGCAGCGAAGTACCGCATGTAGAAGGTATGCCCGCTGCATACGACAGAACAAGCACTGTAGCAGAGACATGCACCTCGATTGTGCAGTTCCTCAGGAGCTGTATGAAGTTACTAAAGAGTCCAAATGCTATAGCGGAATTGCAGAAGTTGGTAGACCAGTATGAACCGCGCAGTGAAACTGAAACTATGGATAGCGCAGTTCATCATATTAAGAAACACAAGAGAACAGGGAGGCTCAGTGTGCAGATCGGAGTTTATGAGATGGATGAGATCATTCTTTATCTGGGATCAGAAGTGAATGTCTTGACTAAACAGACATGGCAGTAGATGGGGAGACCAAAGCTGTTATTGTCACCTATCCAGTTGAGAATGGCCGATCAAGAGAAATTCATACCCTTTGGATGGTTATCCAACGTGATTGTTGACATTGATGGAGTGCAGAGTCACGTAGATTTCGAGGTCATTGAGATTGTGGACGATAGTCAATCATTTCCTGCGCTGTTAGGAATTGACTGGGCTATCGATAACCTCACCATCATCAACTTGAAGACCAAGAAAATGATCTTTGAAGGAAATCACCTCAAGGTCATTGCACCATTGGACCCTATGGATGGAGATAGATACAGCGAGACAATTCAGGAGGAATCCAAAGCTCAAGATTTGGACCAACTGTACAAAATGACCGCAAACCAAGAGGATTATATCAATCCAACTGCGGATGGTACACTTTGCTGGAGATGTGACAACTCTTGCATTTCAGACTCTGAGGCAGGATTGGATAATTGGCAAAGCCGCATGCACGAAGTATCAGCAAGGAGATGGGCACAAGTAACAAAGTCACTGTGGTTGATTGGAAAGGAGGTAAGTCCAATCCCTGCCTATGATGGTTTTGATAATGTTTATTCATTTATTAAAGAATATACTACAGCAATTGCATAAGAACATCGCTTACAAGCATTAGACATAGCGTTACGCGATACACCTGCCAGATGGTGGGTTGTCTGCCAGATGGTGGGTTGCGCATAAGAAGACATTGACCACATGGGATCAATGCAAAATTAAAATGTTGATAAGGTTACCCTACCTTTTGAGAAATATAATGGACAGACAGATCCAAGAAAGCATATTGAGGTATGTTCACAAGCATGGGGGGAGAGACCAAAGACAGAATGGGTGCATTTGTTTGTGAACACGCTAGAGGACAGTATTCCCAAGAAATGATACTTAGATTTGGAGTTGAGAAGGGAGACTATAGACTGGGCCATGCTGACTACGAACTTCCAGAAGGACTTCAGATTTGAGGATGAAAACCTGACTATACACGATGCTCTACAAATAATTAAGGAGTGCATATTCAGAGAAGATTGTCAACATAGAAATATGACTTTAGAGGAATTCTTCGGAACGGACAACATACCTACGAGCTTATAGACAGAATGGAAGGAATAGGTAGAGCATCCTATGGAATGTTACAACCTAGATGAAGAGGTTGAAGGAAAAGAAGACAGTGATGAGGAGGACCTGCGCAACATTAAGATACCTGAGTCAGAGGGTGCGTACGACATAGAGGAACCTTCGTTGGAAATCCCAGACATGAGTGGACCTGTAAAGATGAAGAAAGTGAACATTGGCACCAGTGAAGAGCCAAAGTTCGCAGTTATTGGAGACTACTGGGATGATCAGACTGTTGTGGAGATCACAGATACATTACATGAATATCAAGATCTATTTCTGACTAAGTTTACAGAGATGAAGGGAATTTTAGGATACCTAAGGGTTATGAAAATACCTCTTAATCCAAGGGCTAAGCCTATTAAGCAAAGACCATACCGACTGAACTTGTGTTACAAAGAAAGAGTAAAAGCAAAGATGCATAAGATGCTCGATGCAAGTATCATTGAGCCAGTCGAAGAATCTGAGTGGATAAGCCCCATGGTTGTCCAAGATAAGAAAACAAAAGGTGAGATCAAGATTTGTGTGGAACTCAAAAAGTTAAACGATGCTTCCATGCACGACCCATTTCCTACTCCTTTTACAGATGAGGTGCTTGATAATGTTGGAAGAAATGAAGCCTGCTCCTTTACTGATGGGTTTTCAGGTTATCCTCAAATAAGAATTCATCCCGCGGATAGGCACAAGACTACTTTTTCTACATAATGGGGGTCATTCCAATACACGGTAATGCCATTTGGTCTGAAGAACACACCTGCCATCTTTTCTAGAGTTGTCGTCATGGCATTCAAAGATTTCATGCATAAGTTCTTAGAAGCTTATTTTGATGACTGGACTGTGTTCGAATTGTTAAAGAACCATTATGCGAAGTTGAGAATGATGCTGGAAAAGTGTAGACAACATCACATTTCCTTGAATTTAAAGAAGTATGTTTTCTATGTCCCCTATGGGATCCTGCTGGGACACATCATCTGTAAACAGGGATTGATGGTTGATCCTATGAAGATCGTCCTCATTGTAAACTTGCCAATGCCAAATTTCGTCAAGCAGATGAGCACTACATTAGGACATACTGGGTATTAAAGGAAGTTTATAAAGGGTTATGCACAAATAAACGCAGCAATGGAGAAGATGCTGAAGAAAGATGCACCATTCATCTGGAACGTAGAGTGCGAACAAGGTTTTGACACCTTGAAGGATAAAATGGTCACCGCACCAATCCTAGTTTTTCCAGACTGAGAGAAGCCATTCCACGTACATGTTGATGCCTCATGCATAGCGTTGGGGGTTGTCTTAGCACAACCAGGAGAGGGTGGTATTGACCATCCCATTGCATTTTCGAGAAGGAAACACTCATCTGTAGAAAAAAATTACACCACTACGGAGAGAGAAGGCCTCGCTATGGTCTATGCATTGCAGAAGTTCAAGCACTACTTGCTTGGTGCGCACTTCTTTATGTTCACTAACCATTCTGATTTAAAATACTTGGTCAATAAGCCAGTGTTAGGGGGGCGAATCTGCAGATGGTTGTTACTCTTCCAAGATTACAACTTTGAGATAGTAGTTAAACCTGGCAGGTTGAACTTGGAACCTAATCATCTGTCGAGAACTGAATCAGGAGAAGAGCCCACCATCCTTGAAGACAATCTGTCGGATGCGTAGTTGTTCGCTATCTAGATAGCTAATGAATATTACAAAGACATCATAGAATTATTGACCACTGGATTAGCACTTATAGAATTCACTACGCAGCAAAAGAAGCAGCTGGTAGTGCGAGCAACAGACTTTACCAAAATCGCAGGTCAGTTATACAAACTGGGACCGGATGAAGTACTGCGTAGATGCATATTAGAGCATGAAAAGCCGTTCATATTGGTTGATGCACACTCAGGAGCAGCAGGAGGTCACTATGCAGGACAGGCCACTACGCATAAGATATTGTGCGTAGGGCTATGGTGGCCTACAATTCACAAGGACTCGAAGAAGCATTGCTAGAGCTGCGATCCATGTCAGAAAATGGGAAAGAGAACTGGTCAATTTATTTTTTGAGACCTGTAAATCCACCAGGGAAGAGAACTAGTGCAAGGTACATTATCACTGCAATGGATTACCTCACCAAATGGGCGGAAGCAAAGCCAGTAAAGGACTGCAGTGCAGGTACTTCTGCGTAGTTCATATTTGAAGACATCCTTACAAGGTTTGGATGCCCTAAGATTCTTATGAGTGACCAGGGCACTCACTTTTTAAAAAGGACCAATGAGGCATTGACAAAGGAGTTCTGCATTCATCACCAACAAAGTACGCCTTATCATCCACAAGTGAATGGAACAGTTGAAGCATTCAATAAAGTACTGGAGAATGCGCTCACTCAGGTATGCATTGTGAATCAGGATGACGGGGACCAGTGCAGTCCTACAGTGTTATGGGCATACAGGACCACTTGTAAGAAGTTTACTGGCCATACACCGTTTAGGCTGGCCTATGGGAAAGAAGCCATAATGTCGATGGAGTACATTGTTCCCTGTTTAAGAATAGCATCATTTACAAGCATGGCAGACTGCGACGTGCTGGAAGAAAGAATCTTACACTTAGTTGGTCTGGAGGAGGATCGCTTCATCCCAGGATTTCACCAACAAGTGCAGAAGGAAATGGAAAAATCATGGCATGATCACCACATCAAGAACAAGTCTTTTCAGGTAGGTGATCTAGTCCTCCTGTATGATAGAAAGTTTATGAAATTTCCTGTAAAGTTTAAAATGCATTGGCTTGGCCCATACACTATTGTACATGTTACTAATGGTGGCGCAGCTGAGTTAGCCACATTAGCAGGAGATAACTTTCCCGGCTTAGTTAATGGAAGTAGACTAAAACCCTATTGGGATAGTCCTGCTTTGCAGAACCTGTGATGATCAGAAAGAAGAAAATTTGAAGTGCTAAGTACAGTTGAAAATGGGCACTAGAAAGATGAAGGAATATGTATGTGATGTATGATGAGGAAGATGTATATACCGTGCAACACTGTTAGAATGTGTTGCTACAAAAAAAAAAGAGGAACTACGCAGTTGCGATCCCCACAGGGGAATTGTGAAGACCAAGTTAAATGAGAAAAAGACTTAGTTTAGAAGCAAGAAATCAGGCACCGGTAAGAGACTGCGCAGGAGTAACAATGACTTGCCGCGTAGTTTGACACAACACTCAGAAAAATAGCCGTTACAATATCGACTTAAAATATAGCCATTATATAGCCATTTCCAGCAACCGCATGGGCATTTAACACACAGATAACCATTCTCAATGAGGTTATGAAGGAAAGGACCGAAGGATCCGTCGGACTTGGGAAAAATACCACTGCCTGGCTTACATTATTTACATCTATAGTGTGTTGAGTAAATGCATGAGAGAACTAGTGATGCACTGAAGGGACAAGCTGAGATGCAAGTAGCTAACAGGAAGTTGGAGGAAGATAGCTCGCAGAGAGCTATGGAAATGCAAGATGAGCATGATCGTCGGGTAAGACTCAAATCCACGATCACTACAATCGCAGATAACATAGATGAATTTGAAGTACAAATATAACTAGCAAATACTATTGTTAAGATTGGCGAGCTGGTTACCAGTCTTAAGACAGAGATGCGGGATATGGAGATTGTACATGAGGCTAACATCGCTACCTTGAAGGAGTAGATAAACCCACAGACCCCACCAAATGAGTACCAACTAAGAGCGGAAGTAGTGAAGGCCGCAGCAGAGAATATTGTTGCCGAAGTGGCTAAGTGCCAGAGTCTGTTGGAAGAAGCGTTGAAGGCATTCACTGCCATCAAAGAAGACCCAGGATTGCTGCAAGTAAAGAATGCAGTGTAAGATAAGCAAGCCGAACTGGAGAAGTTGGATACAGAAGTAAAGGCCCTACTACCAAGAGATTGGCTTCAGTAGTATAGGGAAATAAACACCCTCAAGAAGGAAGTGCAATCCTTACACAAAAAAGACACTGAAATGGGTGACAAGTCGTAGCCATTACTTGAGGATGTTGGTACGATCTCGCAGGAGATCAAGGAAAATTTAAAGCAGCTGCACAAGAGATGATGGATACAGTCAAGAAAGTCGAGCAAGATACGAAGGACGCAGTGGAAAAGATGATCGACATATACAATGAGTTTGCTGCGAAGCTAGCTTCACAGCCGGCAAAACAACTTGAAGAAGTTGTAGGTGACTTGGGGGCGAGCCACATGTAAGTGTTAGGGGCGTATTGGGCCTAGACCAAGTTGGGAATTTTTTAGCAAGGAGTTTTGGAACTGCGAGCTAAGCACAGTTCAGTTGAAACAATTTTGTAGAATTTTTTGGGATGTTGCGAAGTTGTGCGCAGCGCAGCGTCGGAAGAGCTGTGAGGATCAGATTGTGAGGAGGCAGTGCTACGATGTGTCTAGTCTACGGAGATCCAGCAAGGCAGAGTGTTGAACGGAAGATGGCACGTGTTCCGGTTAGACCGTCGATGGTCTATTTTTGGTAAAGATGCTCCAGGTGTACCAAGCAACGAGTAGGAGCAAATCGGGAAGAAAGCGATTGGTCGCACACGCGAAAGATACCACTACCTAAACCATTCACATGATACCGTTAGAGGAAGAACGGCTCGGTGAAAGCGACTTATTGGCATGCGCACAACAAGAAGGCCAAAAGCGACATGATGCATGCATGGAAAACCACCACGATGGAATATTCGCTACCAGGAGCCAACAGTCCGGTTTTGGGGAAATCGTGACAGTTTTGTAAACCTAAGGGTTTTTTCCTGTAGATTATAAAGACATGACCTACGGGCATGATCTATTAATTGGCATATTTTGTATGGGAAAGGGTTGTTGATTAAATGGTTGGTCATTGTTGAACATTGTTAGAATCTTTAAGCCTGAAATATATTGTGAAGGCTTTGTAGCTGTGTGCGCAGAGACCTATTTGAGAGAGAGGAGAGTCTGTAGCTGAGAGCGCAAACAAAGAACTGTTGTACCCTTCCCAAAAGACTAATATAACAATAGTTATTGTGGACGTAGCCTCCATCCGGGGGGTGAACCATGTTAAATACTGTGTAGTGTGATTGTTGTGTTTCTGCATTTGCTTATTTGCCCACTTTGAATGTATGGTTCTTATTTATAATCTGTGTGTTAATGCTTTTATATGTATTCACCATAGGAGAAATATGGGAATTATATGTTAAGTTTTACATGAATGGATGAATGATGAATGCTCAGTATTCTAAGCCTGCAAAAGTATTAGTTTATTTAATAATCACATATGTATGAAGGGATCAGATCGTATAACTCTTTGATGCGCAACACTGGATGTGCGCAGTATTGTATGTTTCGTCTGCTTGCAATTGTTATAAAGCTACTTAGTCTAAGGCAGTAGATGAACGGCTAAGTGTTGAAGTAAAGTCCCATATTTTGCATCCCTCCCGAACCGCGCAATTCTTAGGCATGCTGGTCGCAAAAGTAGTTTGTTCAGAGAGGTGCGGACTGCGACGTAGTCTATTGTCATGCAACCATCAATTCGCAATGCAAGTCCGATAGTGCACTGTGCAGTAAGCCTGTCCGAATAAATCCTCACACCACTGTGAAAACCTGATTCCTTAGTGCCCCCATTATCTACACCTTGGGTGAGACCTCATCCTGTTCGCAGGTTGTTGCCGAAAGGGCGGTGATAAGGGGTTTTGTTGGTTAAGTGAAACCGCGAAGAACCTGGGTCTACATTAGAAAACCTCTAGATCAGTTTTTAAGCCAACAATTTTAAAGGGATATTTAGTAGAGGTTACGACATGGCACAGATTTATAAATCTATGGCACACATCCAATGTTGAAGGATCAACTAAAATAAGTAAAAAGATGGCTAGTAGATGAGGCATAATTACAATGGCCAGAGAGCATATATGAGCCTTACCATTATATACGTTGGGCCTTCCAATTGAATACTGGTAATAACCAAGAAAACTAATGTTTATTGTGAAACTTGCTACACCCTTATTTGCATAAGGTGTTCACAAAAATTTTCAGAGGAGGCATTTGTGGTCAGTTCCGTGGGTTGAAAAGTGAATATTGACACAGTTTAGGGTGATCTATGTAGTCTAGATAAATTCTGAGTAACTTTGGAAGCTTGTACAACAGTTCTGGGCACTCTTTATTTTAAAAGAAGACTATGGAGCAGATCTGGGTATTGTTGTGAGTATTTTTATTCACAGTAGATCTTGGAGCTATGGAGAACCTCACAAAATCGAATAATTTGCAATAACCAACAAAATAGCTTGAAAAAAAGATAAATTTACACACAATGTGAACTGAAACTTGGCATTATCAGTCTGTCTAACATGTGAAAATATTTAGAACAGGTTTTTATTACATAATAGAGAAATTCGGGAGCATTAGATAACTCAAGATGAGTGTACAAGCTAAAATTGCCAAATGTCCTCAATCCCCCCTAGGTGGGTCCAACTTAGTCCTAATCATCCCAAACAGTCACGAATTCTGGTGTTAAGGTAGCTGAAGCATGCTGGAGCAATCATGAGGCTAAGGCATGCGTGGGTGAGCAAGTAGAGGAGTGTGGGGGGTCCAATGAGGCATTAAATGCTCCAAATCTAGCCAAAATGGGCTAAATCCACTCAAGCGCTCAAAGTCAACAGAGTTTCCCCATTTCAAGGAAGGAGAGCGCTCAAGCATTTAATGAGGGCACACTTGTGTACAAAACTAGAGTTTGGGTGAGCTGGGTTGCTTAGAAACAGGTGTGAACACTTCCAAAAGTGGATATTTGACCAACTAAAGTTACCTAGTCCAAACTATAGTGTAACAATGCACATGTGGAAATAAAATTGACTAAGGTTATGAACTATTGTACTAAGAATGGATTACTGTTCTAACACCCCCCCCTTAACCAGAACTTAGTACAGCTCATGAAATTAAAGTGGGAGGCCTTG
The DNA here is from genome assembly GCA_027924585.1 of Larix kaempferi. NCBI lineage: Eukaryota > Viridiplantae > Streptophyta > Pinopsida > Pinales > Pinaceae > Larix > Larix kaempferi. The sequence continues at coordinate 33,394,824 of BSBM01000229.1, forward strand.
GCAACAAAGGCTCTGTTGGCAGGCGGTTTGGTAGAGTGCTATCGCAGCATCTCCAATGCTGCGACAAGGCAAAAGATGGTGCGAATGGAGAGAAGATGACACGAATGGTGATGAGAGGAAGATTAGTTATGTATTTTGGGTCAATTGTACTGTAGAATGTGGGTTTTGGGTCATTTGGACCACATATTATGTAATGTTGAGTCAGTTATACCACAGAATGCGGGTTTTTGGTTGGTTTTGTACCAAGTTAGTTAGATATTGGGTCACTTGTCCAAATGTCGGTTAGGAAGTTGTTAGTAAGTGGACAAGCATTGTAATGGCAGAATCCTATATATATATAGGAGTCATAGGTATTGGAAAAAAGGTGGAATCAAGGTGAAGAGAAGTGCATGTTTGGGTTGTTTCTGCGCATCTATGAGATATTGCCGAGACCTGATCTTTGAGGAGATATTGTATTTAAGGTTTTGTAGTGATAAGATGATATGATGAAACTGTTTTGGTGCAATTCTTGGGTTCTTTCTGTTTGTTTATGGTAATGCAATGTCGCACTTCATGAGTAATGCTATGTTTCCTTGATGCAATGTTGCTTTACTGTTACTACTGTTTTGATAATGAATGTTGTGATCGAATAATGCGTTATGAACACATGTCAAATTTTTGAGATCCCTATTTAGTGTTGCAATAGAGTTAGCTCATATAGCTGCAACCCTCCTCCTTCCTTGGTGGAAACATGGTTCCGTCTGCTCTTCCTGGATGCCTCGGGTGAGACCTCATCTGCTCTGCAGGTGTTGTTGGGTGGGAGAAAACCTGCCCGGGCCAGTGCCCAGGGAGATTGTGGCATGTGTCGACAGTGAAGTGGAACCCCTATCGACTGGATTCGTGTTGGTCAACAAATGGTTCCGTTGCCGAGACCATGTGAAGAGTGAAAGGAGGGCATGTTGTGGCACCCGACGAAGCCGGAGATACAGAGCTGGTTTGATCAGAAGTTGTAGGAGTTTGCTGAAGAAGAAAGCCGGAACACGTGACTGACAATAGATCACTGGGTGGGAAAATATATTCACAACGGTGCGCATGAATGGTTTTTATGTGAATTCCCAGTCATCCTATATGAATGGTTTTCAAAGCTAACCTTCTAGAAGAGGAATTTCCAGGGTGGTGAGTCGATGGCTTGGACCCTGGAATTGATTCAGGAGCTGCAGGAATTCGATAATAAGGCATCACGGGTTTTCAAAGTTTGGCTCGATAGCATCTTGGAGGGATATATCACTGAATTTGCGGTTGACACACAGAAATCCTATATTGAAGCTGAAAGATATTTCTTCCGTGGACCAAGGGGAAGGTTTCTGCTATCGCTCCAACTGTCGATTAAGATGCTAATCTACGAAAATGGTATATTGAAGATGCATCTTGATCAGTAGACAACCTGGTGGGCAGAGGCCGTGGGTACCGCGACTGTTGGGGAGCGGTACTTGGAATGGTAAGGGGTAGATGGGTGCAGACCATGAGGAGACTGTGAGCGAAGCCAAGGAAGAAAGTGGTCTTACAAGAGGAGGAGTGAGGTTTTGATAGGAGAAGAGGCAGAGGACAGGAGAAGTTCCTGCTGTGATTGAACCACAAAACCACGAAGGAATACCACATGGGAAGAAGTGACCTCACAATCCTGATAGGGATGGCCAGGCTACACCTAGGATAGAAGCAGCACCAAACCCCGACACCAACGTACCCACACCTCTGCTCACTATCTCACAAACAGTAAGGAATACCACTTCGACACCCCTGAGTTCATTAATTCGACAAAAGTTACTTGCTAGTAGTTTAATAACTGGAGGAAGGAAGCCCAAGATGGAGGGTGATGATACTAAGTTACTGCTGTTCCATGGTAATGGAATGGACAACCCTGAATAGTACTGGTTTTTATGTGAGGCTATATGTACAGTAAAACAAGTCACTGATGATAATGAGAATAAAGGGCAACTGGCGACAACTCTTCTGGGTTGCACCTTGGATTGGTTTATGAAGTTTACACAGGTTCCTGTCGGTACCCCGACAAAGTCATTGGATGAAATCCGCATGGGTCTGAACACAGAATTTTGGAAGCCTAAATCTGAAGCATAGTACATTACAGAGCTTAAGAAAATTAAGCAGTATCCCAATGAGTCTTTGTGGGACTTTGATCATCATTTCAAGACGCTAATGGCACGAGTTAGTTTTGATATGAGCGTTGTCCAACATAAAGTGTGGTTTATTGCGGCATTGCTCTTGCACATTCGGCTGCCACTAATGCAACAAAACATCTCGACACCCAGCGAAGCTCTAGAGATATCTATGCGATTGAAGGCATCACCGATTGGGGATAATGCAGTCGGGATGTCGCAGATACAGACACAGCTCGCTAAATTGACTATACAGTTGCAATATTTGAAGAAGAACAAGGAAAAGCGTGATGAAGTATGGTGTAAACGATGCCGAGGAGAAGGGCATACAAAGGACAATTGTCAGGATTTCAGCAATTATTTGGTGTCAGGTGTGCCAAACCCATTGAATGGCGGCAGCATGCCATGGTGTCACATTTTCCAGGTGATTGGGCACAGTCACGACAATTTTCCTTATATGCAGAAAATGGTCACAACCCTGAGAAATCTTTATTACACATTTTGCAAGTTGGTGGGTCATGATGACAAAGATTGTCGTGCATATGGGTTGCTACAAGAAAGAATGTGTGATACGTTCTATGTCATGGATGATCAGCGTGCCGTACAACAACCACAACTGCAACCGCAAGTAGCTCAGCCACTACCTCAACCACAGATGCAGTTTGTACCACAGCAGTTTGTGTCACAATACACTCCAATGCAAGTGGCTCCGCAACAGCCACAGTACGTCCAGCAACCACAGTATGCACCGCAGGGGCAAGGCATGCAACAGAATCCTATGCAGTCGCAGTACCAACAACAGGGCAGATTCCGAGGAGGATATCGGGGTGGATGCGGTGGAGGATTTGGTCGAGGATGAGGTGGTCGTGGACCTGTTCAATTATATCATTGTGCGGTGTGGGGGAATTATCAGCGAGACTATCCACTACTATAGAATCAGTGTATGTTTTGTTTTGTTAATGATCATACAGTTGAGAATTGTCCACAGTTAATTGCACGATGGCAGGCTGGGAACACTCCGCAGATACAAAATCAGACCCAGCTGTAGCAACCAGCCCAGAACCAAGTACAGCAACCAGTCCAGAACCAAGTATAGAAACCAGTGCAGAACCAGCCCCTGCAACTGAATAAGAACGCAAATCCAAATGTTAACCCACAGGGGAATCTACAGCAGAGTCAGATGCAGGGTGCAAATATTGTGACAATTTCTATAGAATCATGACCACAAGATGCTTCGATGGCTATTGTAACTCGTGGAGGCAAAACAACTGGGGAAGATAGCTTACGACTGTTGATTCGGTTGGCAGGCCATAAGATGGTACCATTTGACATCAATGATGAACGAGAGGCATTCCTTTAGGCGCATCGCACCTTGGAGAAAGACCGTGGTGAGGCTATTGTTTGTGATATGCCACCTATATTTGACACTACATCGGAGGGTGGTCCGTCGACACCATCGGAAACATTGCAAAGGTTTCTTGAGAGCTGTCTGTTATTGGCCCGGGATCCGGCTGCCCTGGTTGAGATTGAGGGATGGTTGCAGCGATTTCCAAAATGACAGCAGGAGTCAGCAGTAAACTCTTTACAGCGACGGAAGACTGGCAAGGAGATGAGAATGAAGATCCATATTGGTGACTATGATGTCAATTCAGGTATTCTTGATCTTGGTTCAGATGTTAACATCTTAACCAAGCAAGCGTGGTAGAAAATGGGAGTCCCCCATTGAGCTGGTCTCCTGTGCAGCTCTGGTTGGCTAACCATGTGAAAGTAACACCCATTGGGCGAGTTCCGTGGCTAACGGTCGATATTGAGGGCATGAAGACTTATGCTGACTTTGATTTCATTGAAGTGGTTGAGGGAGGAAGCTCCTATCCTGCGCTATTGGGGATTGGATGGGCTAACAATAGTGGAGTTGTAATCAACTTCAAGAGGTGCATGATGACCTTTGAGAATCGTGATTTCAAAGTCATAGCCCCGTTGGATCTGGCTGAAAGACGCCGATACATTGAGCCTGTAAAAGATGACGATCCCACTGGATGGGACCATCCATTCAATATTTTTGATGACTATATTCACCCTACTGCCAACGGTGAGTTGGGATGGCGCAGCAAGATCTCTGCGTCTTTCGACTCTGATGATGCATTAGAACATTGGTAGAACCGCTTGCACGAAGTTTCTCTCCGAAAATGTGGCTTAGTTACGCAATCTTTATGTCATGTTGCAACAGAAACAGTCACACTACCAGTCTATGAGGGGTTTCTTGGCTTAACCAACTTTTTGATGAAATTTGAAGAATGAGTCTCAGAACCACAGCGATTGCTGGCATTGGAGGAAGCACTAAAGGCTGCTCCAGCACCCTGGTGGGAAACACACAAGAAATCCATTGATGATTGGTCACAATGTCAAAGGTTGATGATGGTTCGGTTCGGCGATACTGAGGTTTATCACACTGGCAAGTATGATGGCTGGAATAATCCCAGTGATCATGTGATGGAATGCCAACGATAATGGGTAGCACAACCCAAAGATGAGTGGGTCCATGCTTTTATCCATATCTTAGATGAGATGTCGCACTCATGGTATACTGCAGCTGAGTTGCGCAGAGAAATTACAAAATGGGGGTAGTTGACGGTCTGTTTCACTCATACGTTCACTTTTGCGGATGCCAACCTCGACGTCAATAATGCCTTACAGCTCATCCGCGATGTGGTACTTCAGGTTGTTCCAGTGGCCTACCCTATCGATCCACACACATACTGTCAGATGCAGTCTCTCATGGAATGCTTCAACATCACCGGTGGGCCAGAGGATGAGGACGATCCCCGTAATGTCAACATTCCTGAGTCAGAAGGAAGTCACGATGTGGTACCACCTGCTACACCAAGTAATCCATTTAGTCAACCATTGAAGCTTCGTAAGCTCAATATCGGCACAGAGGCCACTCCCAAGTTTGCAAATGTTGGGGACTATTGGGATGACGAGATGATGAGTAAGGTCATTGATTTACTCCATGAGTTTCAAGACTTGTTTCCAACGATGTTTTTCGATATGAAGGGGATCCTGGGTGATTTAGGGGAGATGAGGGTTCCTTTAAAACTAGATGCTAAGCTAGTCCGACAGCGACCTTATCGACTGAATCCGAAACATAAGGAAAAGGTCAAGGCAGAACTTGATCGCATGTTGGATGCTAGTATTATTGAACCAGTGGAAGAGTCTAAATGGATCAGTCCTATGGTGGTGCAGGACAAGAAAACTGGTGAGGTGTGCATTTGTGTTGACTTGCGGAAGTTAAATGATGCCTGATTGCACGACCCTTTTCTGACCCTGTTTATTGACGAAGTACTTGAAGGGTTGGGAATCCAGGAGATGTACTCATTCATCGATGGGTTCTTTGGCTACCATCAGATTCACATTTCCAAAGAAGATCGCCATAAGACAACTTTCATTACTGAATGGGGCTGCTTTCAGTACACTATAATGCCGTTTGGTTTGAAGAATGCACCTGCGATATTCTCCTAGGTCGTTGTTGTTGCATTTAAAGACTTTATTCATAAGTATTTGCAAGTATACATGGATGATTGGACAGTTTATGGGTTGATCCATGATCATATGGCCAATCTGCGGTTAATGCTTGAGCGCTGCCAAAAGCACCAGATATCGTTGAACTTGAAGAAATGTATTTTTTATGCACCATTTGGGATATTGTTGGGTCATATTGTGTGTAAACAAGGGTTGTTGGTCGATCCAGCTAAGATTGCGCTCATCTTGCGTTTGTAAACACCGACCACTGTTAAGCAGTTACGAGTGACTCTGGGGCATACAGGGTATTATCGCAAGTTCATCAAGGGATATGCAATGATCACCGCCCCTATGGAGAAATTGCTGAAGAAAGATGCACTATTTCAATGGACTCCAGAATGTCAAGATAGTTTCGACACACTGAAGATGAAAATGGCTTCGGCACCAATCCTGGTATTTCTGGATTGGAGTAAGGAGTTCCATGTACATGTCGATGCCTCATCAATCGCATTGGGAGTAGTATTGGCTCAGCCCAACGAAGGAGATTTTGATCACCCCATTGCTTTTGCTAGTCGGAATTTGTCATCTGTTGAACGCAACTACACCACCACTAAGAAAGAGGGTCTGGAAATGGTCTACGCGCTGCATAAGTTCAGGCACTATTTGTTGGGTGGGCACTTTAAAATGTTCACTGACCATTCCACGTTGAAATACCTAGTCAATAAGCTTGTGTTGGGGAGGAAGATATGTCATTGGCTACTTCTTTTTCAGGAATTCGATTTTGAAGTCATTGTGAAGCTAGGTCGGTTGAATGTCATTCCTGATCATCTATCGAGGATTGATACAGGGGAGGAACCAACGAATATTGAAGACAGGTTGCCAGATGCACAACTATTTAAGGTTGGCATCGCGGATGACTATTTTGATGAAATCCTTCAGTTTCTAACAATGGGTACTGCACCAGATGATTTCACCACCAGTTAGAAGAAGCAATTGGTAGTCAAGGCCGCAGAATTCCAGCTATTCGCAGGAGAGTTGTATAAAATGGGCTCTAATGAGATATTGCGCAGATGTGTCTTGCCGCATGAGCAAGCGTCTATACTGGCTGAAGCACATGGAAGAGTAGCAGGAGGACACTATGGTGGTCGAGCGACGGCTAGGAAGGTGTTGCGTGTAGGGCTTTGGTGGCCTACACTTTATAATGATGTGATAGACTATGTGCAGTCCTGCAATGTTTGTCAGCAAACTAGAAAGCCATCTAGATGCAATGAGATGTCACTGATGCCTCAAATAGCATTGCAACCGTTCGGCAAATGGACCGTGGATTTTGTAGGACTAGGGAAACGCACGGGTGCGCGGTATATCGTCACGGCGATAGAGTATTTGACCTGATGGGCCGAGGAGGCACCTGTAGTTGATTGTTCCACGGCTAAGGCGGTGCGATTTTTGTTTGATAACATTATCACTCGCTTCGGCTGCCCCAAGATATTGCTAAGTGATCAAGGCAGCCACTTTCTTAATCGCACCATCAGCGCATTGACGGAGGAGTTGCAGATACAGCATAAGAAGAGTTCACCCTATCATCCACAGGCGAATGGCACGGTGGAGGCTTTTAACAAGGTATTGGAGCATGTGCTGACAAAGGTGTACAATGCGAACCGTGACTACTGGGATCTCAAAATCCCAGCAGTGTTGTGGGCCTATTGCACCACATGTAAACAGCTGACAGGACAGACACCATTTAAGTTGGTGTATGGAAAAGAAGCGATTATTCCAATGGAGTATATTGTTTTGAGTCTATGAATTGCAGCTGTCATGGGCATGGATGATGTCGCAGCATTAGATGAACATCTGGTGCAATTGGTGCAGCTAGAAGAAGATCGTTTCATCGCTGGGTTCCACCAAGGGGTCGAGAAGGATCGACAGAAGGCATTGCATAATCGCGACCTCAAAAGACACAGTTTCAGCAGGGCGACTTGGTGCTATTGTACAACAGCAAGTTTATGAAACATCTAGGGAAGTTGCAGATGCATTGGCTTGGTCCCTATCACATCAGTAATATTACTTCCGGAGGATCGGTTCAGTTGCCTCAGTTGGACGGGGCGATGCTCCCCAAGCTGGTAAATGGTCATACGTTGAATCCCTATCATGGGGGATTGGAACACCGCAATGCCTGAGTCACATCTCGATGCCTGAGTCGCATCGAAAAAAAAATGTTGATTGGTGGATGTCGCACCACCATGGATGAAATGCAGAAGTAGGGAAGCTTCTGCTGCAAGTTGGGAACGGTCGGAGACACATGGCAGCGTAGTGACCGGGTCAAATCAGTAATAAATGCCAAAAGTTTAGATAGTTAATTAACGATGCTATTCGAATGATGGGCATTAATGGTAGATCCAGTCGATCGATGGATTAGATCGACGACGGATTTGTGTCATTAATACAAGATTTTGGTTGAGTTAACACAGGTCCCGTGAATATCTGAAGAAACTATCGCGTGTTTCAAACCTGTTATGGCGTTTGCAATTCGGTCGCATACCATACATATCCAATCCCACCGTGATCCTAATCGAAAATGGTTGCAGACCTCGTATAAGGTGACGTCCAAAGATTTGGAGGGTGCTATGAACGAGTGGCCGGAGGAATGGCAACAACCCATGAGTCTAGTAGAGAGAGAAGCCGATGGCCTGCCGTTGGGCCCAGATGATCGAGTATCGGCACAAGATGAGTAGAGTCACCATGAATCAGGGCACCAATCAACCAAAACAACATCAGATGATGATAGTGACCGGGAGCTTGAAGAGAACCGCTCGAAAAGGTATCAGGAGCATGCAACGATCAGTGGATTGTCTTTGTCCGCCGAGGCACAGTTGGGTCGTCTGGTCACAGCGCTCGATACTGCAACGTCTGTGGCAGCAGACAAGATGGCAAGGAAAATGGATGAAGGATTCCATGTGATCACTGCTCGGTTAGACTCTTTGTATGACCTAGTTTTCGGCAAGGCACCAAAGGAAGTAGCAACACCAACCTTTGACACAATCAGCACTGAGCCGTGGGTCAGGAATGTGGAGATTCCCCCGATTGCGATTGTGACCAAAGATGCGACACTAACCACGTTGTTGCAGTAGCTGCACACAGCGACCATTAATGTGAATGCCTTTCCTGCGGAAGGTTTGAATACTCTGCAGGCTACTACCAGCATGGAAACGACAGACCGACTACGGAAAATCAGCGGTATGTGTGCCTGCTTGCTGGCAAGAGAGGCCAATGCGTAACGCACCATTGAAGAATTGATTGTCAGGGTTGCTTCCACATGGAAGGAAATGGATGACCTTGAGGTACACATCAAGGAAGAATGGACGGAGAAGGCCCACAAAATTGAAGGCCTGGAAAATGAACATGATTTCCTTATTGTGGAAAAGGCTTGCATGTGTGACAATAGTGTTCGAGTTGACCGAGCGATCACGGAAGATTATCAACATGTCCCGGAGCCCACTGAAGAGGTAGATGTGCTTCACCGAGTGCAGCGACTAGGGGCTACTATTATTCAGTTGCAACAGGAGAATCACGCGTTGAAGGCCCAGTTGAAACTGGGTACGCCTCAGGCCGTAGTGGATGAACGAAGAAGGGCAATTGAGGAAGTTGCCACTCAGATGGAGGAGCTAGAAACACAGGAAACCAGGCTCACAGCTGAAATGGTACAATTTTTGGGCTGCATTGTTTAGGACGAGCAGGTTGAGTAGTTGATGAAGTATCGACAGGAAGTGGAGGTACAGTTGGCCACATTAAAAGCTGCAATGCGCACAATGTCACCACTGGAGCAAGTTGCTAAGTCTCAAGAGCTGAAATACTTACAACACCATGTCACCAATGCGGACGAGCAACAGAAGATACACGTGGCCCAGTTAGAAGAGTTCCAGGACACAGGTGGTAAATTTATGATGCAGGCTAGTGAAGCTCTGTAGGCAGTGTAGAAGTGTCGACAGCAGGTCATGGAAAAGCTTACAGATCACCCATCCACAGATGCCGTGGTCGACAGTCAGGCAGCAGCTACGGAAGCCAAGGAGCTAGTGTGGACAGTTGAATAGCCGTATGAGTACTTCAAAGTAAAAACGATGGCATGTACTATGTCCAGCAGTTGACATGGCTCGGGGGTGAGCCACAAGATTGTGTTGGGGGCCTGTTGGCAGGCGGTTTGGTAGAGTGTTATCGCAGCATCTCGGATGCTGCAACAAGGAAAAAGATGGCGTAAATGGCGAGAAGATGACATGAATGGCGATGAGCGAAAGATTAGTTATGCATTTTGGGTCAATTGTACCGCAGAATGCAGGTTTTGGGTCATTTGGACCACATATTATGTAATGTTGAGTCAGTTATACTGCATAATGCGGGTTTTTGGTCAGTTTTGTACCAAGTTAGTTAGATATTGGGTCACTTGTCCAAATTTTGGTTAGGAATTTGTTAGTAAGTGGACAAGCATTGTAATGGCGGAAGCCTATATATAGATAGAAGTCGTAGGTTTTGGAAAAAAGGTGGAATCAAGGTGAAGAGAAGCGCATGTTTGGGTTGTTTCTGTGCATCTGTGAGATATTGCCGAGACCTGATCTTTGAGGAGATATTGTATCTAAGGTTTTGCAGTGATAATATGATATGATGAAACTGTTCTGGTGCAATTCCTGGGTTCTTTCTATTTGTTTATGGTAATGTAATGTCACACTTCATGAATAATGCTATGTTTCCTTGATGCAATGTTGCTTTACTGTTACTATTGTTGTGATAATGAATGATGTGATCGAATAATGCGTTATGAATACATGTCAAATGTTTGAGATCCCTGTTTAGTGTTGCATTAGAGTTAGTTCATATATCCGCAACCCTCCTCCTTCCTCGACGGAAACATGGTTATGTCTGCTCTTCCTGGATGCCTCGGGTGAGACCTCATCTTCTCTGCAGGTGTTGCTGGGCAGGATAAAACCTGCCCGGGACGGTGCCCAGGGAGACTGTGGCATGTGTCGACAATAATGTGGAACCCATGTCGAATGGAGTCGTGTTGGTAAACAGGCTCAAGTCACCTCATTACAAACAGAAATTTTATTTGTCCATGTAAATTGAGGACAAGAAGTAAAACCACATGGGATAAAAACTTCCGTCTAAAATGGACATGGGGCTGAACCTGAAATAAAATTGCAGCAATGACCATCCATCACTTAACCCAAGAAAATCTCTCAAGTAAGTGAAGGTCTTCTCAGTAAAACTCTTGGTGAAAATATCAGCAGTTTGCTCGGTGGATGGGCAATACTGCAGGGAAATCACTCTGTCATGCACTAAGCCCTGAATGTAGTGCATATGGATTTCAATATGCTTTGTTCTCTGTCTTTGAACTGAATCAGTATATATCTTGATGGCACTTTGATTTTCCACCCAAATTTTGGTTGGAGAATCAATAGTAACACCAAATTCCCAAAGAATACCTTGCAACCAAACACACTGTGTGGCTGCATTCATTGTTGCCCTGTACTCGACCTCTGCTGATGAAAGAGAAATAGTATGTTGTTTCTTACTTGACCAGCAAATAGGACCTTCAGTAAACATAAAAACAAAACCTGAAGTGGAATTTCTATCAATTGGATCTACAGCCCAATCCGAATCAGAAAATCCAACTAGTTGTAGTGAAGAACCAGCTGCATAGTGTACCCCAAAATTCTTTGTTCCTTGGACATATTGAAGGATCCTTTTGGCTACCTTCCAATGGATCTCATGTGGCTGTTTCATATACCTTTCTACATCACTTACAACATAAGACAAATCAGGTCTTGTATGTGTAAGGTACAACAAACTTCCAACTAGATACCTATAGAGTGTGCAATCCACCAAGGAGAGTCTTCAAATTCACCTAGTTCTATGCGTGAAAGGAATGGGAACTTGGCTGACTTATATTCATCCATTTTAAACTTCAATAACAAGTCCAAAGCATACTTAGGTTGACTCAACAATATACCTCTTTCAGTTTGATCAATTTCCAAACCCAAAAATTGCTTTAGCAATCCTAGGTCTCTCATGGCAAATTCACTATGCAAAGATGCTTTGATTGAGCCAATTTGTTTGTTGCAGCTCCCTGTAATTAAAATATCATCAACATACAACACAGTGACCTGCAAAATATCATCACATTGCTGCAAATAAATATTTGGATCATACTTGCATCGAATGAAACCAATTGAGAGAAAAAAGGCATCCATTTTGGCATACCAAGCCCTGGGGGCTTGCTTGAGTTCATAGAGTGACTTCTTCAACCTGAAAAAAAGTGAGGGATCCTGTTGTAAACCTTCAAGTTTCTGCATATAGATCTCTTCCTATAGCTCACCATGCAAGAATGCACTTTTAACATCCATGTGGTGAACTTCCCAACCCTTACTAGTTGCAATGGCTAGAGCTAGTCTAATTGAGTCCATCTTTGCAACTGGTGCAAAGGTATCTATATAATCCACACCATGGATTTGAGAGTATCCCTTAGATACTAATATATCCTTATACTTCAGATCAAAACCATCAGCACCAAGTTTGGTTCAAAAAATCCACTTACATTGCACAAGCTTTCTCTTGGGAGGAATAGGCACCAAATCCCATGTTTTGTTCTCTTGGAGAGATTGGAATTCTTCTTGCATTGTTGTTCTCCACCTTGGATCATGATAAGATTCCTGATATGATGTTGTATCAGATCCAATCAACATATAACAGTGATCCTAGGCTCTTGGGGATTGCCTGCCAATTCACCTACATCTTGTATGATTTTTTCATCCCACTTGGGCCTTGATGGTGACTCATGTACAGCAATGTCATCTTCAGCCATGTCATCTTCAGCAATATCAGAAAAATCATAACTTGAATCATCACTTATTTCATTAAGGTGTGGAGGAGAAGAACATTCCCCCGGTGCAAGCTCAAAATCAGGAATTGGTTCTTCTTCGAATTGCACACTTCTCTCAATGAAATTTTTGAGTGTGGATGTGTCAAAGAGCTTGTAACCATTTGTGTCTTCACCATATCCAACCATGATACATTCTTTGTGACTCCAAATCCTTCCTCTTTTCTAATGGAATTCGAGCCCATGCCCTAGATCCAAAAATCCTGAAATTTGACACATTTGGTTTTTGGCCAAACCATGCCTCATAGGGGGTTTTGCCTTTGACTGATTTGTGAAAGGCTCTATTCTGAATATGAGCAGCACAATTGATGGCTTCATCCCATAGCTTAGGGCTTATATCCCTAGCTTCAATCATGCAAGTGGCCATCTCTTTGAGAGATCTATTTTTCCTCTCTGCCACACCATTTTGATAAGGTGTGTAGGGGATTGAATGTTGCATTTGGATGCCACATTACTCACAAAGATGTTGAATGTTGTTATTCACATATTCCTTTCCATTATCATTCCTAAGGATTTTTATCTTATGACCACTATGATTCTCCACTAAGGCCTTCCAAATCTTCAATTTCTCAAACACTTCAGATTTCAATTTTAGGAAGTAAACCCAACAGAATCGAGAATAGTCATCTATGAATGTGAGTACATACCTTGATCCACCATAGGATGGAGGGGGTAGAGGACCAATGAGATCTTAATGTACCAATCCAAGTGTATGTGTGGCTCTCCTTGCCATTCCCTTCTCATAGTTGCGCTCTGGATGCTTTCCAACTACACAACCAATGCATGCACCATTTGAAGATTTGATTTCAGGAAGCCCTTCTACCATCTCATCCTTGTGCAATGTCTGGAGATATTTGTAGATCATGTGGCCAAACCTTTCATGCCATAGCTTGGAGGTCTCGTTGGCATGAGATACAAGAGCATGGTCACTAGAATTTGGAATAAAATTGGATAATTTGTACATTCTCTCTTGATGATCAGCAAACCCCACTGCCACAACTTGATTTGAAAAAAATATGAGATTTCTACCAAATATGGAGTAAAGGTTACTCTCTTGGCTTCTCCTATATGGGTCATTTGATAAACTGATAGAAAATTTGCAGCCAATGAAGGTACATAGAGCACATCACTAAAATAGCCATGCTCCAAGTCAATCCTACCAATCCCCTTGGTCTGGATTTCAGAATCATCACCCATTCGAACTGCTGGATCACTATTCGAATGCATAGAGGAGAATAGATCTCTAGATGAGACCATATTCCTGGAAGCTCCTGAATCAATGATAAAGGATGAGGGATTCGAAATACCTACTACCAAAGCATGACACTTCTCCTTGTTTTCAGAATTTGAGGTGCCTTCTTTCTTCCTTGCACCCTCAAGGACTGGTATGTTGTTCTTCTCCAGCAGCTCGGCCATTGATTCAATGGTTTTCTTCATACATGAGCTCTCTGGATGCCATCCCTTGTGACAATAGGTGAATTTGGTCTTTTCCTTTCCCTTGTCCTTCTCCTTGGAAGGATTCGAACCTCCATCTGCAAGCTTGGTTTTATCAAACTTCCTCTTCTTTGGCTGCTTCGAACCCTTTGCTTTCTGCTTGCCTTTGGTGGCATTCGAAACACCCATTGCCAGTGCTTGGTCCTTCGGTTTTATGGTGCCCATCTGAATTAGTTTATCCTGCTCCTGAGTAAGACACTCCATGAAGGTTGCTAGAGATGGAATTTGCCAATTTTGAAGTGTCATCTTGGCTGAGTGGAATTTTCTAAAAAATACAGAAAACTCTGGCCCTAGCTTTGACAGTATTGATAGAATCACTTGTTCTTCCTTCTTAACAATACCACATTGTTGTAGCTGAAGTACCAATGACTTGAATTTGGTGAAGAATTCTTGGATTGTTTCAAAGTGAGATGGGCTCAAGCTGATGAGCTCGTTCTCAAGTTGGTGGCCTCTTAGTTCATTAGTCTTCCCAAAGAGTGACTCAAGCTTCACCCATACTTCATTGGGAGTTGTTAGACTGTCAGTGTGAAACAAGAGTTCCCTTGAAATGCTCAGGCACAACATACCATATGCTTCATCAAGTCGATTGTAATACTTGTCTTTCTCTACAGCTGAATTTGGTTCTACCTATGTGCCCATGGTTACTCTGTAGAGACCTTTCGATCTCAGTTTGATAACCATCTCATCCTTCCAATCGAAAAAATTGAAGGGAGTGAGCAACATTTGGTTGGATTCCATGACTGTTGCGTTGGTGAGAAAACTACTAAAACACCTGCAAAAGACACTCGATTTTTATCTGGAAATCCTCACTATAATGCAGTTCAAACGCTTAAGGAATGATCTGCCACTCACTAAATCCAAAAGGATCTGATACCATGTGAGTATTTTGATTCACAGTAGATCTTGGAGCTATGGAGAACCTCACAAAATCGAATAATTTGCAATAACCAGCAAAATAGCTTGAAAAGAAGATAGATTTACACACAATGTGAACTGAAACTTGGCATTATCAGTCTTTCTAACATGTGAAAATTTTTAGAACATGTTTTTATTACATCATAGAGAAATTCGAGAGCATCAGATAGCTCAAGATGAGTCTACAAGCTAAAATTTCCAAATGGCCTCAATCCCCCTAGGTGGGTCCAACTCAGTCTTAATCATCCCAAACAGTCACTGAAGCATGTTGGAGCAATCATGAGGCTAATTCATGCGTGGGTGAGCAAGTAGAGGAGTGTGGGGGGTCCAAGGAGGCATTAAATGCTCCAAATCTAGCCAAAAAAAGGCTAAATCCACTCAAGTGCTCAAAGTAAACAGAGTTTCCCCATTTCAAGGAAGAGAGAGATCAATCATTTAATGAGGGTGCACTTGTGGACAAAACTGGAGTTTGGGTGAGCTGGGTTGCTTAGAAACAGGTGTGAACACTCGCAAAAGTGGATATTTGACCAACTAAAGTTACCTAGTCCAAACTATAGTGTAATAATGCACATGTGGCAATAAAATTGACTAAGGTTATGAACTATGGTACTAAGTATGGATTATTGTTCTAACAACTATTCTGGAGATTTCTGGGTGCATTGCAACAGCAAGGGAGCCTAAAATTTGAGTCTACCTATTTCTGGGAGGTCCTCTAAGTCACGGCAACAATAATCAGAACTTAATCCTCAATCCTGGGAACTCTTGTGTATTTTCCAGCTTGGGTTTGATCTCCTATGCATAAAAATAACATTAGACTGCAATAAAATTGCATTATGGGCATGAAGTCACAAACATCATTAGAAATTCATTGCTTTAACCTATACCGATTATGAAATTCACCTAATCAAAATTGTTTTATGATTAGTTAGAGAACCAATTGGTTGATTGTCCATGAGGAATTTGACAACTGACCCTTGGAAACCCTCACAATATAGATCCTTGTCTCATCTTGCATTGATGAAGGATAGAATTATCAGGCTTATATTCAGTAGTTTCTATAAAAAAACATGGTTATTCGATGGTCATTCCTGTGAGTTTCCAAAGCAAGCTATTGATCGAGGCCTTTGATGCACAAAAATGGCCATGTGGACAAGAGTTGACCAGGTGGCAAAGCTATAAAATTTGGGCCTTCCATTCCACGTTCATTTTTCCATTCCTTGTACTTGTTTTTACTACAACTCAACGATGCACAAACTTGATCATATTTACTAATATTAAACTGTAGTGGTGCACTTAACAAAGTAGCTTCTATTTTTCAATTCTTGCATGTATATGCCATATATTTTTATGGTATAACTCTTAAGCATATTATTTCTTAGAATATTTCAAAGAGCTTGATAGCCTCCTTTTCTAGATCGTTAAATCACTGCATGGATTTTCAACATTTGGAAGAGCTGGATGATGATGACCTTAATTGTTGTCTGTACCTAGAGCTGATACAGCTCCAGGCCATTTCAAGAAGAGAATTTAGTGATTCCCATGAAAAGTCCTTAACAAAAATTAATTGTAAAATGCAAACAAGTGAGCTTGACAATATAATGCTTGGCACATTTTGAAAACCTAATGTGTATCGTCCAGTATTACTTGTATGTTCAATATTTAAAGTTAGTATTTGATCATGTATGTGATTTACCTATAGGTTTGAGATGAAAGGGTGCTTGACTAGTATATATTCATTTCATTTTGTTTACCAATATATGTTTCCTACTAACTTGAGCAAATAATTTAATTTTCACCGCAGCGGGTTTTGTCTCCTACAAAAAGTATCATTTGAAAAAATATTTGTGTTCAATGAGCACAAAAGAAAGTGTTCTTATTTATCATAAGTGGCAAAGTGATTTTGTGGGGCTATACCTCTGGAAAGAGGATGGATACCCAAGTAGTGGGAAATGGGTTGGAGATACCAATGGCTGTGAAGGGAAATCTATGACCCCAACCAGTAGTGAATGTGGAAGGAGATATATTCTTAAGGGCAGATGTAATCATCCTAAACCCCAACCCATTCGTCGATATTCAATTGGTTCTACTCATATGATTCATGAAGGGGCAGTAAGCACTGGAGAGGTCCTCATCAGCCTCTGTTGTAACAGATCTTTCAGATCCATCATCAACAACCCAAGTTCAAAGCTCCTGTCGCCTAGATTCACTAGGTATTCCAGAGACTTCATCAACTCGAGCTAGTGATGATGATAAGGACGTGTTGATCGTGAAATGCATCCATATATTTGAGATCTATCATCACTTAAACTAAAACTTATAGATTTTTAATTAATCTAGGTACATACAAAACACCAATATGCTCAAGGATATCACTTGATGTTATTTGGAGTGAGATAGATCCCACTCCTAGAATTTGATATGTGGCATAATCACTAAGTATCACATGCATACTTACCTCTTGTAACCAAGAAATCCAAATGTACAACAAGTAAGTTCTTAACATGGGCTCTTTGGTATATTCATAACTGCAATATCAACAAATTATAATGAGTTCCACTGACAAGAAAACTAAAACGATAAACTAATATTCAGTAACATGTAATAAAATAAACATATATATCATATAACAAAAAGAGAGATATAGTTGAAGATACCAACCTGGGTGTGAAACCATTCTTGTAAATATACTCAGAAGTGTTGCTTTCAGAAAAGACTAATTGTGCCTCGGAGAGGCCAGTCTTCTCTAGGAACCAGCTGACCCTACTAGAGGGTGTGTATAAACCAGAGAGAGAGAAATGATTGGAGTTGATTAGGTCAATGACAGTCAAGCACAGTACATAACTCAACATAAATAAAGTCACAAAAATTATAAACTTCAACCAAGTCTCAGCACAAGAGAAGTGATTATCAGCACACCACAACTGATCACAGGTGATAAAAGTCAAGTACTCTATAAGACCAAAAATTCAACAAGGTGGTATAAAAAAAATGGAGGGTAAATGACCACATTAACCACAAGTCAAAGACAAGGTACCACAAGTCCAATAATATCTCAATGAAGGTGGGGAAGGTACAACAAGTATTTAATAAATCAATCAATAACAGGTAATAAAATAAACATATTGATCATATAACAATAAGAGAGGTATAGTTGAAGATCTCCACGTCAACATTTAACCAAAAATCAGATCTGAAGTGTGGGTACAAATATAAACAATGGCCATAACATAGGTGTGGATAGTAGAAGACCCATGACCCTTAGAACCAAAGGTATGCTCCAAATGTGGCCAAACAACCATAGTACTCTATAAGACAAACTTCAACAAGGTGGTTTTTAAAAAGTTACTTAAGGAGGGTAAATGACCCCATTAAACACAAGTGAAAGATAAGGTACCACAAGACCAATCATAGGTCAATCAAGGTGGGGAAGGTACAACCATTCATATCTCTCTCAAATGTATAGACGTTCCATATAACCTGAAAGTTCATCATCGCGGTATAAGGAAGGGTGGTGGGATGCCAAGTAAAAATATCCCGCATTTCTCTCTATGCAATCTTGATAGCATCACATAACAGATAAGTACCTTGTACTATAAAAAATAAAATCCACCTGTGTTACCTTTCAATTTAGGAATATGGTCTACAAAAGCAAAATTTCATCACAATTACCATCCAAATTTTTGTCTAGTGCTAAAGCAACAGTAAAAGATTTTATAACATAATTTTGATCTCTATCAACTTCAACACTCCTCTGTGGTCCCTGTGCTAAAGTTGGTCCTCAATATGTAATGGGCAGTAATCAAATTATAACATATGCAACAGCAGTAAATAAGCAATGAAAAAAGCGAATAAAAATTGATTAGGCTTCCTTGTACTCAGACAACATTTTGGTTCAGATCTTATCCTTTCAAGGGACAAGTCAACAAGGGAGCAGGAAAGTACCTTGAGACAGAGGAAAATTTAAGTACAAACCTCAAACAGGTTAACACGGTCCACATACTACAAAAATTTAGTGCACAGATGAAAGAAAGGTACAGTAACATAACAACTCTACAACTGCATGATAAAACAGTACTATTTTTGAATAGTGCTAAAGCAACAGTAAAACATTTTATAACATAATTTTCATCTCTTTCAGTAACAGGTAATAAAATAAACATATTGATCATATAACAATAAGAGAGGTATAGTTGAAGATCTCCACATCAACATTTAACCAAAAATCAGATCTGAAGTGTGGTACTATTTCTGAATAGTGTTGAAGCAACAGTAAAAGATTTTACAACATAAATTTGATCTCTATCAACTTCAGCACTCCTCTGTGGTCCCTGTGTTGAAGTTGGTCCTCGAGATGTAATGGGTAGTAATAAAATTATAAAGATTGATGATGATCGAAGTCATGATGAACATATCTAATATATCTAATATAAAGAGAATCAATGCTTCAGACTAATATATCTACATGCAGCACATACAGGAGTGATGATGTGTGAGAAAACACAAAATTTGAATATTAAATACAAAATAATTATAAACAAGCATGCAATGACTTGTGATGACATTTAAATTTAAAATTCAAATTCTAAGAAAATGAAAGATATAAATGGGAAAATTCCTAAGAGCATCACATAAAAGATAAGTACCTCTTAACTATACCAAATAAAAGTTATCTATGTTACATACTAACAATGTTTCATACTAACAACATCGATATCCATCAAAATACAAGTCATGAATTTATGTTGCATCTACTTTTTCGTTGATTTCTGTTTTTTTGCATTGAAAAAAGTTGCGAGTACGGTATCACAATCATCAATTGGCTCAATATTTACTGCGATATCTCCTATTATTGTTTGTGTTTCCATGCCCTCATTTATGCCACTTCCTGTATATCGCTGAGCAGGGTGTGGAGGCAGTTCTGAAGGGGTGTGAATTGCAATAATGGAAATGAGAATATATATATGACGTTGAATTATTATTGAAATAAATATTTCAATATTTTGATTAAAATTACAATATTTCTCTTTACCAGTCTCTATAGATGTGACAACTGGGGTGTTAATTGGAGGTCTAGTTGCTTCCTCTTGCAGTTCATGCTCCTGAGCTGCATGGTCTTCCATTGAAAGAACAAAATTTATAAGTATACGTCAGGAAATATATATATCTAATCACAGTAGATATTTCTATTTCCAAAGCATACATGCCAGAATGGACACTATGCTCCACACTATCATGGGACATGTGCACCCCAACATCAACTAGTACTTGTTGAGTACCACTAGATTCACTGCTGCAGTTGCATTATTGCTTAAAAACAAACATAAATTTTTAGTTATGGGTGATATAATCAAAACTGAATAGACTTTAATAGTATACTACAATTAGTGATATACCTGCATTTGCATAATTGGGGAGATTGGAGTCTGCCCCAAGATTTTCCAATATTCAACCACACTTTTAAAACCAAACTTGAAACCAAGATTTAGGTCTTTCTCGTTGGCAGCATCTTGGAACATATTTCCCTGCAATGCATGATAACAAATTTTGAAATTTCCAATATCAAAATCAGATATTTGTTCGGTACTATTAAATAAATATTCCTAACAATTAATCATTTAATACTTACGATTCTTGCTCTTAGTTTTCTATAGCCACCCTGGCCCAGTCTATGCTTCCCATGCTTTTCCATTCTAGCCTTGGTTGCTTTGGAGGTGTCAGGTAGCCTATATATGAAAATTTTGAAAAACCTTAGATATCAAAAATCTTACTTAAAACAAAAAAGAAAAAAATAATTGAGCTTATTTCAGTAAAAAGATGATATATGTTGTACCTTGCTTTACTAGGCCGTGGTTGTCTTCCTTGTTTTTTTAGAAAGTTCTCCTTTTCATCATCTATGAGTGCCTTCCACTCTTTCTCCAAAACCATGGGAGGGCACTCATGCTTGAGGTCAACTTGCAATCTTTCCCTATATTGGGGGCCCTGGTATATTTCAAATTCTCACCGGCTAACTTTGAAACAACTTTCCTGTTGAAAGTATTACCGAACTAGTTGACCATGTAGTCCATCAATTCATCTCTCTTATTGATATCTTGGCTATTCCACTATGTGCGAATGGTGGGGCCAAACAAATCCAAGGCTTTGTCATTCAAATGCCTATAGAAGACATTGTTTCTTGCAAAAACATGTAATCCATTAATTTATAATAATTTCAACGTATGTCTATTTCAATTTCATGATTAAAATCAATAAATTAATTAATAAATACCTGCACTCTTCTGAATCTTGATAGGAACACAAGAGTCATCCACCAGAAAGGTGAGATCTAGTGATCTGGTGCTTTTAACTCGTGTTGCTCCAGGAAAAGTTTCATGGTCGTCTACAGTACGTTCATCTCCAGAGTCATGTGGAGTCCTAGGCTCCATCTCATCATGCTCTGGCATGGCATCATGCCCTGTCCCATCAGTGATGCCATCAATGGATTCGAGGCCAACCATAGGAGTGCCAAAAAACCTCATTGGTACATTGCTTATTTTTTGTTTCATTGGACCATCACTGCTACCTATACATGTCTTGGCAGGTTCTGATCTAGTCATGGGTTTTAAAAAATCCTACAAACAATAAACTTTACTTTATCAGATCAGTTGGAAAAATAAAAAACATAATATCAGATATGAAATCATGTCATAGCTTAAAAAAATTTGTGAAGATGTCACTTACCCCATAAGATTGTATTTGATCTTGCATCTCTTGAATCCTTGCCATGTTCTCCTATGTCAAGGGCCTTTTGCGAGCCAAGGAAAGCATTTCTATGTTTTCCTTTTTCAAGGTTGTTCTAAAAGTGTGGAGTGGGTCAGTGGAATAGAAAATTTCTTCCTCAAACTCCTCATCACCCAATCGAGTGCACATGACTAAATTCATCAAACAATAAATTAAATTAAGCAATATAATTTTAACCTCATTCAAATATTGATATTGTAATGAAAATTAAGTTATTATTATGCACTAACACTTACCTGGCGCGGTGTTATGGCCGGTGAGTGTCCACGATCAACCGGCACCGTGGAAGCAGCAGGTGCCTCTCCACGGTCCTGAATGAACCATTATTCCATCATAATGTCAGAAAAATGAACCAGTAATCCATCATAAGCTCAGAAAAATGTGAATGTCAGTAGTGGACATTGAATTTTAACATACTAAATCGAAACATTTAGTTATTGTACGTAACACTTACCTGGCGGGCCACAAAGTGTGACCTTCCACGGTCTCCCTCAACCATGGAAGTAGCAGGTGCCTTTCCAATGGCACCACCCTGACATAATAAATCAATAAATAAACGTTTACCTCATACTAAATAATTGTAACATAAACAAAAATGAGATATTGCATTAATATTTATTTTTACATTATAAATAGAAGATACATGTTTTGTTGCATGTCGATGTGCAGACTCCTACCACAGTTTAATAAGCATGCTATCATATGGAAATACTAACAATAAGCACGGAAAAAGTGAATGCTAACAGTGAAAATTGGAACATCTTGTTATTTTAGTCCTATTTATTTGCTATATTTAACATTTACCTGACGAGGCGTAGATCCTGACCTTCCACGGTCACCCTGGACCATGGAAGCAGCATGTGCCTTTCCACTACCACCACCCTAAACAAATGTTGAGTCAATAATTGCATCATAAACAAAAATGAGATATTCATAGTAGTGTAATCACCATGTAATCACATGGAAATATTCATAATAAGCACAGAAAAAGCGAATGTCAATAGTGGAAAACGAATGTTAACAGAAAAAATGAAACATTTAGTTATTGTAGTCATGTTTAGTTACTACATTTAGCATTTACCTGATGAGGCATAGTTTCTTCCAGTCCATGGTTAGCCTGGAATGCGGAAGCCACATCTATTCGATTTAAGTTGTAATCGATCAACAACTCTTCACCTGCAAGTATTGTTTTTATTGCACATACAAATATACGATGATGTTCACGTGCCTCAAATTCGCAATTTGGTTGCTTATTTGCTGTCACTGGTCATGTACTATTTATAAAGCCAACAACATTTCCAGATGCTTTTGGTCTCCCATCAATATACATAGTCGCCCCTTTGTTTTTATTATTTTCTGCTAGTTGAGTATAATTCGCGGCAACTCCGTATCTCCACATACTTCGAGTATATTGGACAAAGATCAACCAGTTATTGTATCTATATAGTGGTCCTACATACTCCATCAATTCGGTTACAAATCCATAGTGGACCTTTATTCCATCCATGGAAAATATCCCCAAACCATGTAAGGATGAAGGAGAGATGTGATACATCCTCCCATTGATGAGGAAATCTGTGTCCACTTAAGGTAGCATATTACATATTAGGTACCCATCGTTGCACTAGATGTTTATACCTCAATGGAAAATCAATGTCTCCTATGCTCGCAGCATCATAATTACATGACCCACCATTGGCAATAAAATATTTCATGTGTCTATGAAATCTTTTCCTTATCTTTTCAGATTTAGTTGATATAGAATCAGTAGATCTAGTACAACTCGTCTCACTTTCAACCTCTTCAAGTATATCTTCATCATCGCTTGAGGAAGATAGATCTGACAGATACCTATTTGGTGGTACCTACACTCAATAAAACAAGAATAAACAAGACGATGCTTTTGTTCTTCTTTGAAAGTACTCATTTACTTAGTTAAACACATTTACTTCCCTCAAATCTGAGGCTTAGGAGGGACATGCCGAACCCTAGTGGATGTAGTGTTACAAATATCAGCTGAACTGTTTGGTATTGGGAGGATGATTTGTGGCAGGAAGAGACCAAGTTACAGTGCCATAACAAGCTATCCATACGACACCACATTCATCACTGTAGGCTGTGAGCTCTTTTGTGGATTGAGTTTGCATATTTGGGGGTCTTTTTCTCTTGTGGGAAGAACAAAACCACCGGGGACAACAAATTAAGGAAGTTAACTAGTGTATCACCCAGTTTTGGTCCTTCCAACACTGCTAGGCATATTATTGGTAGCCTACCCTCTTTCTTTGAATGGCATATTTTTGGCAGCCTACCCTTCATTTTTAAAATTTACATGCTGGTATTTTATGCTAATGCATATGAAAACTATTTGTTAGTGAATTGTTTGGCAAAATCACTCAACGAAGAAACATTAATTGATTATATCATCCCAACAAACCATAACTACAGTGAGAGGGTCCACTCAAGAGTACATTGCAGTAGTGTTCATAATTGTTTGTCAATACATCTTAAACAAATAATCAATACAATACTACAGCAAAGAATGCAAAATACATCAGCTAACTTAGGTAAGAAATTACACCTTAGTCATGTTGCAAATTTCAAATTCGTGCAAAGTGGCACTCAAATGGCCATGAGAAATTTGATTTTCAAATACTTTCAATATTACAAGGATCTTTTTTGTATCAAGCTTTAGCAAGCAACTTGTAGGACATATTTTTAGACATTATGTGTATATTGATTTTTCGACTATATTGATTTTTTTTAAAAAACAAATAATAAATTTCAATCAAGAATGAGCGTATCCATCAACCAAGTAGGAGGACCAAACCAGAAAAATGTCAACCTGAGAGTAGTATGGTGAACAACTAGAAATGAATTTATATTAACAAGGGAAATTAACAACAACGACTTAGTTAAGGGAGATTGACATTTATTAACTCTACACAATATCTCAATAATTCAATTGGACAAGTGTGCACATCAATATACTTTAATGCCACATTTCATTTAATAAGCAAGTACTGAAATTAAATAGCAAGACAGAAATTAAACACAGTTTTCATATCTTTCAACTTTTCATCTTTAGCAGTCCCAATTTGGTCACTGTGTTGAATAAACTTCAACACTACCAGTTAGGTCAATGTGCTAATACAATTTTCAGTAATATGTAATGTAAGATAAACAAATTAATCACATAATAATCTCTTGCTAGTTGACTAGTGAGCTGACTTTGGGGTTTTGGAATTGTTTCATGCTATAGAACTGGATAACACCAGCTATTTAGGACTTTGAATTGAGTGTACCAAGGATGATTTCCTACCGAATGTTGTTATTTATTTATTTATCCTAATGGTATCAATGACCTTTTTAATAGACTATTATGAAGGTTTCTATGCCTCCAAATAACTACAAAATATGCCAAATAAGGGGAGCACTCTAGTCTCCCAAGCAAGCAGACAACTGAATTAGGATGCCACCTCAGCACCTGATAGTCCAAATCCTAGAGGCTATTGATACCATTAGGATAAATAATTAAATAACAACATTTGGGACCAATGTGTTAGTTGCAATTAAATGTGTGGGGAATGTTATGTAAGACCCTCAAACAACCCTTATACACCACATGTGCTTGATGCAAACATTAAAATCCTTGACAATTTAAGCCTTAACTTAAGTGTTTTCATATCTTTCAACTTTTCATCTTTAGCAGTCCCAATTTGGTCACTGTGTTGAATAAACTTCAACACTACCAGTTAGGTCAATGTGCTAATACAATTTTCAGTAATATGTAATGTAAGATAAACAAATTAATCACATAATAATCTCTTGCTAGTTGACTAGTGAGCTGACTTTGGGGTTTTGGAATTGTTTCATGCTATAGAACTGGATAACACCAGCTATTTAGGACTTTGAATTGAGTGTACCAAGGATGATTTCCTACCGAATGTTGTTATTTATTTATTTATCCTAATGGTATCAATGACCTTTTTAATAGACTATTATGAAGGTTTCTATGCCTCCAAATAACTACAAAATATGCCAAATAAGGGGAGCACTCTAGTCTCCCAAGCAAGCAGACAACTGAATTAGGATGCCACCTCAGCACCTGATAGTCCAAATCCTAGAGGCTATTGATACCATTAGGATAAATAATTAAATAACAACATTTGGGACCAATGTGTTAGTTGCAATTAAATGTGTGGGGAATGTTATGTAAGACCCTCAAACAACCCTTATACACCACATGTGCTTGATGCAAACATTAAAATCCTTGACAATTTAAGCCTTAACTTAAGTGAAATCAACAAGAAATATAAGTATTGGAAACTACCAAACCATGACTACAATGATAACTAAAAATCAAATGTGCAATAAGACAATTTTGAAAATTCGAAAAAACCATGCATACAAAGAAGAAATGAAGTCCATGTCCATAGTCTCGTGATGAATAGGATTGTCATGGATGACAACATAAAAGTAACTAACGATTATGGAAAACATCTAAAAGTTTTGATGACTTTCAAAAGTAAGATCTAAAAGTTTTTATGACTTTCTTTTCAATCTTTATGACAATTTGAATGGACAGGCTCCACTCATAGCCAAATACTTTTGAGATATTTACAACTCATCGGAGTATGGGGGACCATATAAATCTCAAAAGACATTGGATTCAGTATCCCATGCCTTTGAATAAACAGACCTCGGGACCACGCATCTATTTTGTTGCATGTGGACATCTATGCGGGTTTTGACAAGCCACTATTCTTTGTTTTTAATGTAGTACCCAAGGATTTGATCCTCAGTAATCTTTGTCTGCAAAATATATTTGACCTGTTCGAGAGATTATCCAACTTCCTGTTTTAGATTATAAATAACCGTTGGTTCTAATATTGTCAGGTTGATGTCGAATGATCGCCACCAGTATCTCATCCAATCATGGACATAGAATGCAGGATCCTCATGGATATGTGTAATTTGAAGTCCAAACTTTAGCATGGTATAATATGTTCTATCTGTATTTTCTTTTCTCAAGAATTTCCACCATAATTTTTTATATTTTTCATAAGTGTGTGTAGTACTTGGAAACCGGAGACTAGCATATTGATGTGGCCATGCTTCCAAAGAACGTATCTAGTTAATACAGAAGTATTGTTGGTCTAGTTGTAGCTTGGGGTGAGGTGTAGAGACCTCCGTCGAGATTAAGTTAAGATCTTGGTAGAGGTGTGTTAACCAATTGCTTGCATCAGCTGCTTTTCTCAGGGAGTTGTTGTAAATCATCTCTGGTACAATACTGGATCCCATAGGCATTTTTCTGAGTTCTTGCACTAGTCTAATAAAAGCATCAGATCCCTGTAAGTTAGGATCTATTACTTCAGCATGTCTCAACTCCCACCTAGGTTTCCAGTCTTGCATATAATCCAACCAACTCATATTATCATTAATAGTATAGATATTATTTTTTCCTCCGGTCCAAGCAGATATTTTCATGTTTACTTTTGGGTTATGGGCCCACTGGATTCCACTTTGACCTTCTACGCTCGCTTTCCTCATGCTCGCTTGCACCAGGCCCACTTTCCTCGTGCTCGCTTGCACCAGGCTCGCTTGTTAAAAATTAACAGCATTCTTCTCTGTCAAATATTCTCTTATTAGTAACCATTGTGGTACTTTGGTGCAAATTTGTTTCCTAACTCATTGTGTCTCCATATTGTGTGCCTAGTGCCACCTCTCTATGTCAATGCATAAATCAACCTCCTCTTGGTTTGTGGTTCTAGTTGGCCTTGTTTTGGGCCTTGTAGTGGTTCTCTAATGTCACAGCCATAGTCATTGACACATTAAAACACCTTAGATCTAAGCCCGAGGTGAATCAGGATTTAGAGTCAAATCACAATGGTTATTACCTCGTAGTCGTTAGTCATCACTCGTCACCTTGCAAAGCTAAGCAGTGAGTTCATGACATGAGTGAGTGAACAACTGAGTTTACCAACGATGATTTCCTCCTGAATGTTGTTATTTAATTATTTATCCTAATGGTATCAATGACCTTTTTAATAGATTGTTAAAAAGGTTTCTATGCCTCCAAATAACTACAAAATATGCAAAAAAAGGGAGCACTCTAGTCTCCCGGGAAAGCAAACAACCGAAGGATGCCACCTCAGCACCTGATAGTCAAAATCATAGAGGTCATTGACACCATTAGGATAAATAATTAAATAACAAAATTCTGGAGCAATGTGTTAGTTGCAATCAAATGTGTGGGGAATGCTATGTAAGACCCTCAAACAACCGTTATACACCACATGTGCTTGATGCAAACATTCAAATAAGAGATGATGATGCCAAACAAGAAGACAATGAACATTGTCTAATCCAGATTTGTGTGGGAACGAAACAAAAGATAGCAGATACAGAATCATGTACAGAGATATATATTCACATACACAAATATATGGCAAGAAACACAGTGATACAGTGAACACATATTCTATTAAATATCAGAAATAGAACAGACTGTAAATACAATGGCTAGAATAGTAGTAGCTATCGCTAAGAAGAGATGTGGTCGTTGTGCTCATTCGTGCCAAGATGAATACAAAGAGAGGCCGAAAGGCCTATTTATCATAAGCATGAGGGAAAGAATCCCAAACATCCAAAAACCTAACCCTAGAAGATGAACCGTCATAAAGTTTGCGGCCCCAAGGTGGTTAGTTGAATAGTCAACTTCCCGGGGTCATAACGTTTGCATACGATCGTTGTTTGGGGCACTCGGTAGCCCGTTGGAAAGATCTATCCTAGGACTATGTAGGGTACCCTAAACTAAATACGCCCTGTCGGACCTAGATTTCCCAAAAAACGTCATTTAGGGCCTCAAAATGGCGCCGAAAGTTTGGGACCCAAAAAACTGTAGAAAAATTACTAAGAAATCCGCAAAATGGGAAACTATTTTGAGCCAGTGGAATAGGTGGGTGGCCACCGATATCCATCTAGATCAATCCTCCCCCCTTAGGAATAAATGGTCTCCATTGCATTACATCCCTTATCATATGTCGAACTATGTGTTGAGTTGAGCTCCTAGTGCGGCGTTTGTTGAAGCAAAAAAGTTGCCTTTCTTTGAAATCTTCAGAGGGTTGTAATTATTGTTGTTGGATGCGCTAGAGCCATTCAACAGTTTTGGTTGTTGTGGTATCCTTGGTATGCACTAGTGTGGATAGTTTCTTTTTGAAGGAGCACCTTGAATGCGTGGCCTTGCACTACAGAGGTACTCAAATAGGCAGTGTTGCACCGAATTTCTATTTTCCTTGTTTCTGCTAAGCAGAGGGATAATGGGGAGAGGTTGTGGATGTCTCTGCGATCTGATGTTCTCCTTTAGTGGAAATCGCGAATAGGGAAAATTTACCAGTGTGGGAGATTATCTTCCTGCCCTACTTGGTCGGGGTAGGTGAAACTGTCTCTGGTATCCAATAGAGTTGTCCTCCCAAAGTGACGATGACACTGCGAGGTCGTGATTCATATACAGCATGATGCTTCCACATATATGGCTGTCCTAAAAGATCATCACATACTTCAAGTGGGGCCACATCACACAATACCTCATCTTTCAAGGGCTTGATGTCGTATGGTAGGCGACATTGGTGGCTGACGCGGATCCCTCGTCCTTGGCTTAGCCATCCAATGGTGTATGGTTGTGGGTGTGGTGTTATTGGTAGCTCCAAGCTCTTGATGATTTCTGCTAATATCAGGTTCTTCTGGCTGCCACTGTCCACAACAAAGTGTAGGGGAATTCCCTTCACCCACATCTATGAATGGAAAAGGCGCTCCTCTGCCTCTTACTCTTCAGGTTCCTCTGGTTGAATCTGTGTGGTGGAAATAATGGCATTGGGTTCTGCATCAATGATCTGCTTCCCTTTTCGCATGGCTGTGAAATTAGGTTCCAAGTCAGAATTGGAACTGGGATCTGATTTTGAAGCTTTGATCTCAGCCCCCAATGACTGTTTTGAGCGACATTCATCGATGTTGTGCCAGGGGCTTTTGTGGAACTCGCACCACCTCCCGGTGTCCTTCTTTGTCTTTTCATTACCCTTCTTTGCTTGTGGTTGGGACTGGTTGTCCTTTCCCTGCCCCATGTTCTGCGAGCCAGAGTTTCCCTTGCCCTGCTTTTGTGCAGGTCCAAAGTCACGCTTGTTCTTTTGCTGAAATTTCTACTCAATTTTTACAGCATACTGATAAGCAGATCCAAGTGAAGGGATTTCCAGGAAATCCATCTTTGTTCGTATGTATCGGTGTAGGCCACTATGATATTTCAGTACTAGGTGTCGCTCGGAGTCCTTGATACCCAACTTTGTGCGCGAGGTATTAAAGTTGGTGGTATACTCCGACATCGTTTGGTCCCTCTCTTGATGCAGAATGGTCCATTTTGTGTACTGGTCATCATAGTTTCCAACAAGGTAATATTGTTCCTTGACGACATCTAGAAAAGAGGCCCAAGTGGGATTGGTATTCAAACAATCCAGACTCGTCTGATAAGTTTTGCTCACAATACATTTCCCACCAATTTTTACATGGGGACGGCCTTGAGGAGTGCAAAGATGATGTTTTCCCTATCGGAAAATTTGTGGACGGAGAAATACCCTTCTAGTAGATTCAACCATTTCTCTAGGGCATCAGCATCGATCTGGCCTTCAAATAAAGGAATATCAAAATTAACTTGTACCTTGAAGGGAGTCGCATCTCCGAAATGGCTACTTGTCGAAGGTGTATCTGTTACCGTAGGAATGTGTTGAAGGATCTTGGTGAAAGTATCCATCATCTCGTTCCTTTGTCGCGTGAGGGATTCCTCGAGCAATAACTTGATAGGATCTACTGCTCCGTCATCTCTCTTTTCTTCCGCCATGGGAGGCCATTTGGGGCAGCGAGAGTGGTCTTCCCTAAGTGAAACTAGTTCGAGACCCAACTCTCTGTATCCTGACCACGTCGGGAACATGCACCAAGAAACAATCAAAGAGCAGACCACTCTTATACCACTGATCCGGATTTGTGTGGGAACGAA
Organism: Larix kaempferi; assembly: GCA_027924585.1. Lineage (NCBI taxonomy): Eukaryota > Viridiplantae > Streptophyta > Pinopsida > Pinales > Pinaceae > Larix > Larix kaempferi. The sequence continues at coordinate 33,425,650 of BSBM01000229.1, forward strand.
ACAAAAGATAGCAGATACAGAATCATGTACAAAGATATATATTCACATACACAGATATATGGCAAGAAACACAGCGATACAGTGAACACATATTCTATTAAATATCGGAAATAGAATAGACTATAAATACAATGGCTAGAATGGTAGTAGCTATCTCTGAGAAGAGATGTGTCTACTGTGCTCATTCGTTCCAAGATGAATACAAAGAGAGGCCGAAAGGCCTATTTATCATAATCATGAGGGAAAGAATCCCAGACATCCAAAAACCTAACCCTAGAAGATGAACCGTGATAAAGTTTGCGGCCCCAAGGTAGTTTGTTGAACAGTCAACTTCCCAGGGTCATAACTTTTGCATACAATCTTCGTTTGGGACGCTCGGTAGCCCATTGGAAAGATCTATCTGAGGACTACGCCAAGGACCATAAATTGTATGGGATTTGTTGTACCCATATTTCCCAAAAAACTTCATTTAGGGCCTCAAAATGGCCTCGGAAGTTTGGGACTCAAAAAACTGTAGAAAATACTGGGAAATCCGCAAAATGGGAAACTGTTTTGAGCCAGTGGAATAGGTGGGTGGCCACTGATATCCATCTAGATCATCTTATAAATACTATACACTAATAATATACCATAAAAAAAAATCCCACCATGGTGATGTGCTCTATAGAGCAAAAACCATAGAAAATCATGCATTAGATCAACTCCATCAGCAATAAATCTACCTTTTGTCTTTAAGACTAATGTTAAAATCCTTGACAATTTAAGCCTTAACTTAAGTGAAATCAACAAGAGATATAAGTGTTGGAAACAACCAAACCATGACTACAATGATAGCTGAAAATCAAATGTGCAATAAAGCAATTTTGAAAATTTTAAAACACCATGCATACAAAGAAGAAATGAAGTCCATGTTCAACACCATGTGCACCTAATAATTGTGTTAGGAAGTGTTAAAAAAAAATAAACCAAACTGAATGGAAATCCTTGAATCATGCATGTTTAATGTCACTAACTATCATGCATGTTTAAATGGTAATCCTTGAATCATTTTCCAAAAAGCATATATCTAACTAATCAAAAGAGTGTTAAAATTAATTGTGTTAGGAATCGTCACAGTTGCAAAAAAAAAAAAATGAAGCTTATGCATGTAAAAGTGTAGCATATTGTGCAAGAGATAATAGTAAAAGGAAATTACCATTCCAAAATGTAATTTGAACCAAAAACACATCCAAGTCAAGATCAACATCTAATAGCATGCAAGAATTTCGAAAGATCCAAGGTATATCTCAACCTCCCAACGATAATGAAACCTCATCCCTACGAAACCAACAATTCTGAGCAAATTTTAGCCATTATTTATGGTCAAACCTGAACATGTTGGGTATAAATTGAGACTATGTCTGACCTCGTGTTCATCAAAACCTTATCTCTTCTGAGTCTGGACTAATTATGGTCTAATTCCTAACAAATATGGGCAATCCTGAGCATGGTTAGGGATTTTCCTATCCCCTTACAGTAGTGAAAATGAGATTTGGGAACTTTGTAGCTAGGGTTTTACCCCTAGCTTGTGCAAATGAGCACCTACTAAGGAGAAGGGACTCCTTAGTAGCAGTTCAGTAAATGTAAATTATTATGCTAAAACAGAAATTAAAATTACTCTAAAACATGTGCATGAAACATTAAAACAAGATGTAAATAATGGTTTTTGTATTAATATTACCTCCAATGTGAAGGTTGGTGAAGCTCTTGCAATGTCCAAGAGGGTTGCTCCAAGCTCCATTGTGCTCCTTCTCTTTCTCCAATGGTGGAAATGGGCCAAAAGGGGCTCTCAAGGTGAAAGTGGCTCAATGGTGAGCTAGGGTTTCAAGAGAGATTTTGGCAGAGTAAGGGTATACTTGATTGTGGATGTGGAATAAGGGATCTCCATCACCTATTTATAGTTTTTGGTGGTGGAGTGCTGGCCCATGGTTTTGGGAACCATATGGTTTAGGGAAGCTGTATAGGGTTTTTTCCTCCTTTTCCTCATTATTTTATATTTTTTATTCCCTTTTAAGGGGATTTTTGCTATTTTAGAGGAATTTTGGATATTTTTGGAGGAAAAAGGGGTTTTTTAGCCTTTTTGAGGCTATTTTGATGGTTTTGTGGCCTTTTGGAGGCATTTTAGGCCTGTTGGAGGCTTTTTAGTGGGATTTTTAGTGTTTTTAAGGGAAATATGGTAGGAAAATGGACAAATGAGCCATGTAATGTGGTAGATGAGGTAGTGAGCACTTTTTGGGTGTTAACAGATTGCCCCCTGATGTGCGAGGGCAGGAGCTCATCGTATGGCCGATGGACATCATAAGTCATGAATGGTTTTCCTGGGGTGTGGAGAGAAGAGAAGAAACAAACTGAAGCCCGGAACAACGATCCCGAACAAACTGCAAGAACTAAAAGTACATAACCTCAATAATGGATGAGGAATCATCTGATCATATGGACGAGGCGGGCATACCCATGCTCGTATCAGGATATAACATAAAAATAACAATGGGGTCCAAAAAATGGGGACCGGACATATACATGACCTCAAATACTGACTGAGGAAAAATCTCAATATATGGACGAGGTGGGCATACCCATGCTCGTATCAAGATACATAAAAAGAACTGTGAGGCCCGAAAAGAGGGACCTGTAAGATACATAGAGAACCACTGTGTACATCAGAAGGGTCCAGAGGGGACACAAATCTGGGACATACTGCTGGGCTAACCATGTCTGAGCTGAAGAACTGATACACTGGAATGACGACAGTGCTACTGAATGTGGTACCAAAGGAACTGATGAGCTGTTGGATCAGAGTGACAAGGGTCACACTCGCAATGGTATACTGAACTGGAACTGAACTGGGTACTCAAGGAAGCATGTAACTGGATGGCTTCCGAATACAATCGCCAACGCAGCCTGGACATCCACGGGAACATATAACTGGGTGTTCCGAAGTGACTCACCAATGTGCTAGAGTCGGGGGAAATCCGGGGTCTTCGACAAATAATGGTAGGGATGTAAATCCTGCGCAATTCTCAACGATGCGATCAAGGTGTTGAAGTCGAGCATGTGAGAAACAACCATTCGGAGAGGCAATAATGACTCCTCCCAAAATGGTCCGTAGGCACTCACCACAGATGGTGATGGGTCCAAGGCGCAGGGGCCTCTGAGTCTATCCTATGGAATAGAGGGGTTGTCGTCGACAGAGGGAGACCTGCAACTATCAAGGCAATGATGTTTCCTTGACAGGAGCATGAGGCGGAGAACCGAAATGTGATAATACTGATGGTAGGACTGACAAACTGTGTGGACAACTGGGCAAGCAGAGTGGGTGGACTCAAACTTCCTTTGTTCAGAGTATGATAATGGGGATGATCGGGCAGCATATGAAACTGACTGATGGGAGAGGGATCATAGCTGTATTGGATCTGGGAAGGGGACTGGGCTGAGGGGGACTCGGACTGGGGTAAAATGTCAGGAGACTGCAGAATACTCTGAACAAAGGCGACCTGATTGGGGGTGCTGCCGAGACGATCGATCAGAGTGCCTAGAGGCATGGGATGACTTCTTCATGGGTTAAGGAACTAGAAGAAGTGAGTGTGAAATGGTACTGTCGTGTGGATTTATACGAGCCCAGGACATTTCATGCTCGTGGTTGCTTTCAATTTTAAGGAGTCTGAAAGCGATAAGAAGACTCTGAAGTAATGGAATGGTACTGTCGTGTGGATTTGACGAGCCCAGGACAGTTCATGCTCGTGGTTGCTTTCAATTTTAGAGAGTCTGAAAGCAAATAAGAAGACTCCAGGGGGTTGCTTTTTCATGTGTTAGTCTCCAAGGCCCGAAGAAGCATAAAAGGATGCAATGAAGAACTCTTCTAGCCGGTGTGACTAGAGTATTCCTTTTTCGTAATTAGTCTACCAGGTCCGGAAAAGGGTTAAACTTATACCAGATAGATGCCCTTTCAGGTACTTTAATGAGCATGAAAGGAAGCAAGATTGCTCGGTGATCTTTTCATTGTTTTAGGAGTCAGAAAAGAGCTTAACAAAAACTCCCTAAGTGCCTTTTTCGTAAAGGACTTGTCCGGCCCGAAAAAGGGATAAAATTATACCGAACAAAAGGAATGGCCAGGCAAGGAGGAAGTGCTCAATCAAGGAACATTTATGATGACCAAGAACGAGGGTGGGGGGGGAACACTGGTGGGACTCCTTGCAGGGTTAATGAAATGGTGGCAAAATAACGAGATATTTGCAGTATGACAGGAGTGGATGGCTCATGTAAAAGTGTGGAACAATCCGATGGCAGCCGATGTGGCATGCAAACCGAGGCAGCAAGGTGTCAGGACACAATGTTGAAACTGTACCAAGTGAGAGCGAGAAATGGTCTCAAGCATCATCACGAGCTCGGAAAAATGAATCCGGCGATATAAACTATGTCAAAAACGGAGAACGACCGATGTGGCACGCAAACCGAGAGGGGGGGCGTTTTGGAAAAAAGACCCGAAAAATCTGGGGGTGAGAGCGAGAAATGATCTCAAGCATCATCACCGGCTCAGAAAAATGAATCCGATGATATAAAATATGTGACAAATGGAGAACGGTCGATGTGGCACGCAAACTGAGGCAACTAGTGGCGTCTGAAAAATGTGTAAAAAATGATAGGGACAAAATAATACAACGAGGTGACCATCAGGACGGTCTCGTCGTGCTGATTCCAATGGTGGAAACGGTTCAAAAAATGGACTCCGTATGGGTTCAGAATGGCCAAAACAAGAAAAAGTCAACTGACTACAAATAGTGAGTGGGCCCAACATGACAAGTGTCATTTGTACTATTTGACTTTGACTAGTGATCAGAGTGGACCAGAGCTGAGGTGGCATTTCTGGACGATCCGACCGGCCGATTTCAGATCCGGGAGATACAGGTATTCCTTCAAACTCATACTTGCACATTTTTTAGGGTCGGGGGTTGGGTAGTGGGTCCCAGGGTTAGTTGTACGGTCCATGTGGGGTGGACCGCGGGTTAGGGGGAGGAAACCGTGGTTGGCGACCGCGAGTTTCAGGGTGAACCACACGATTGGGTACCGCGTGTTTCAGGACTAGATATGCGGTCTGGTATTGCGTGTTCCAGGGAGGAAAACGCGGTGCTAAACCGCGAGGTTAGGTCGAACAGATGCGGTTAAGGACCACGAATGTAGGCCTGACAGCCGCGATCGGAAACCTTGGCAGGAAGCCCTAAAGCCGCGGTTTTTGGCCGAGCTATGAGGGTCTTCCAGGGGGAGGGGAAGGACTTATTTATTTGACATGAGTCTGATGAGTCTACTTTGTGTGATTGACAGGATGCCGCAGGTTCTATGGAGAGAGCGGGAGATCCCTGACGAGATAGTGACGGTGATTCAAGGGGATCTCCATGTACGATCGGTGTTGGGACACCGTGGACTACTAAAGTTCGCACAGATACCCATGATACGGTCAGCAGTGTTGCTGCTGAACCGACTGATTAGTTTGTGGGAGCCGGACATACAGGCTTTCCGAGTACAGGGTGAGAGAGTGGACCTCACCCTGACCGATGTATACTTTTTGATGGGGTTTCCCTGTCTGGGTAGGGTGGCAAACACGCAGCCGCGGGTATCCGCATACATAGATATGGAGGACATGCTGGAGAGGTACTATGGTCCAGAGGCAAGAGTGCATAGGAATGCACTTCTGGTGAGAGACTTACAGGAGCCAGCAGTACAGGCCATGGCTGCGTGGTTCGGGTATTGGGGTCCCAGTGACCTGAGAAGGTGTCTGGGGGCCAGATGCAGATAGTAGAGCGCATACTGGATGGAGTATATTATGCGTGGGGCCAGATGTTCCTGACCTGCGTTCAGCGGCAGCTGACGGCAGCGAAGGAATCTGGCAAGGGATTTTGCTATGGTTCTTTCTTGTGTGCCTTTTTTATGGAGAGGGTGCCCACACTGCGGCCGCGGGTGTCGATCAGAGCAGGAGGTTTGAGGGAGCCGCGGATGGTGCGGTGGGGCGAGATGATGCGCCGCCGTGGTGGTGGCGACGTGGGTAGGTATTTTACGCAGGAGTTGTACCTGTAGTGGCTCCAGATACCATTGACACTAGACGACTTCCCGTATAGGGACATGGACTACACCGGAGATCCAGAGGCACCACGAGCACCAGGACAGGCATGGGGACCCGATGGTACGTATGTTTTTGCTTGCATATTATGGATGTCAAGTTTTATAGATATGATAGTAGATTGATATACGGTTACTGACATATGGGTGATCTGCAAATGTGGGCCCGAGGCCGCCGCCAGGTCATGTGGCACGGAGGGGTATTGTGGTCGTTCTAGCTCTGCCTGGGCGAGGAGAGGTCCGTCGCCGCAATGCGGAGGGGACGCTGGAGTCGGTACGGGCACTACTAGATCGTTTGTTGGTGGGGGTGACCGACAAGGGATGGCGGGACGTCGATCCGGACGTTGTTCATGATTGCATGAGGGCACCCCGAGAGTTTAGATCCATTGCGATCCGGGTGGCGATCTTGGTAGACAGGGCATGAGCACAGGAGCCCGTAGGGGATGAGGACTTGCCGGAGGAGGAGCGAGGGGAGGACTCAGAGGCCGCAGATGCAGGCAGTGATGCAAGGTATGACTCTCATTAGGGAGTGCAGGGGACTCTCCCCGATTTTTGTATCTACGGCATGTATTTTATGAGGCTTTAGGGATGTATAGCCATTGTTTGTATAGCTGAGTACAGGGGTACTCAGGACATGTATAGCACTGAACATGTATTTTTTGATATATATATATATATGCACGTGGATGCACCTGTTTGTGATATTGTTTTAGTGGTACGCACGTGGATGCGCTTTATGATTTGTGATATGTTTTACATTGCACGTGGATGCAAGTAGCATAGGATGTTGGGCACATGGATGCCCCTTGTGTATGTAATGTGATGTATTGCACATGGATGCAACACTAGGTATGTAGAACTAGGCACGTGGATGCCCCTGTATATGAATGTGTTTGTACTTTTTATTGCACATGGATGCAAATGGTTATGTGATGCCAGGCACGTGGATGCCCCTTGCAATCTTTTTGGGTTTTTATATATTTTTATGAGATGCTATGCATGATGGAGGTTTTACATGGTGTGATTGATGTGCCAATCTAGAATGTTGTTAGCCATTTGATCTGCGACACTATTTTGAGCTCTTGGGACATGGGTGAATGTTATGGATTCAAACTGTCGGCTGAGTTGTTTTGTGCGCAGGAATTTTCTAAAGAGGCAGGGATCACGCACCTGATAGTAGTTGTTGAGCTGGGAGACAAGCAGCTGGGAGTCAAGGAACACATGGAGGTGACGTATGCCCATATGGAGGGTAGTAGTTAGGAGACCGGTCACAGCATCATACTCCGCCTGGTTATTGGTAGCAGTGCCTATACAGATTCTGTCGAGGTGAATCATTTCATGGGAAGGGGAATATAGGACCCACGCTGCAGAAGCCAGGTTGGGAGACCAGTGGCTTGCTCCATCGGCGAAGCCAGTATAGTGAGGTGGAAGATGGTCCATCTGTGGTCATGCAAAAAATGAGGAATGTAAGAGCGCGGTAAAAAAGGTGAAAAACAAAAAAGAGAGCAAACTGTACAGTGCGAACCAATGGGGCCGCGAGTTATTTAGGATAAAAGCGTTTGAGATACAACCCATTACGAGGGTTGCGCAAAGTGTGACCTTCGGAGTCAGCTAAGATGTATGCCCCCTTGCCGAGACAAGTCTGCACGATGTAAGGGCCTTGCCACATGGATTCAAACTTCCCTTTGCCGGTTTTGTCATGGGCTTGATCATAGGCGAGGACAAGGTCCCCTTCGTGGAAAGTTCGAGGGTGTACATGTTTGTCGTAACCAGCTTTGGAGCGGTTCTTGGAAGCTTCAATGGTCTGAAGAGCGGCACGACGGTCTTCATCGGCTTGTTCGAGGGATAGCAGACGTTGCTCAAGTGTGGAGGTATCGGGGAGAAGCTCAACGGCGATATGTAAGGCAGGTATCTGACATTCGATGGGAAGGACAGACTCGATTCCATGAACTAAGTGAAATGGGGTGAAACAAGTGGCGGTTTTAGTGGATGTACGGTAATCCCATAAGGCGGGGAAGAGCATATGGTTCCAATTGGACTTATGCCGATCAACAGTGTGTTGGAGGATGGTCTTTAAGATTTTGTTAATGGCCTCTACTTGGCCGTTCCCTTGGGGGTAGTAAGCAGAGGAGAACTGATGTTCGAATTTGAGTAGGGTGGATAACTCACGCCAAACGGAATCTTTGAAGTATGAACCATGGTCTGAGACCAACTGTTTAGGAGCCCCGAATCGAGTGATAACATGGTTAAAAAAGAAACGGGCAGCTGTGTCAGCGGTACAATTGAAAGTAGGCATGGCTTCGGCCCATTTGGTGAAGTAATCGACAGCGACAATTATGTATTTGTGGCCATTGGCAGACGGAGGTCTACACTCCATGAAGTCGATAGCCCACTTACAAAAGGGACCAACGGTGACGACTGGGTGTAACGGAGCAGGTGGTGTCCGAGCCTTGGGGGCAAAAAGTTGGCAGTTATGGCAGTGCTTGACCACAGTGATGCAGTCGGTGAAAAGTGTGGGCCAGAAATATCCGGCGCGGACGACCTTTTGGGCAGTGGCCATCCCTGAGAAATGGCCGCCGCAGGCACCGCTATGACAGTCATTAAGGACGTGTTCAGCTTCCTCGTTTGTAAGGAAACGACGAAGAATGGTGTCAACCCCCCAGCGGTAAAGGACATCGCCTAAGAGGAGATATCGAGAGGCCTGGTGACGGATGCGACGGCGTTTATTACGGGTGACTTTGGGTCTGAACTTCTGCATGCGCAGGTATAACAAAATATCACCGTACCATGGGTCATCAGATGAGATAGTGAACAAGTGATTGTCGGGTAACTCGTCAGAGATTTGTGGGGCCGGGAGAAGGGAAGGTAGATCAGTGATGAGCTGGGCAAGCGCAAGGGCTTTAGTGCTCTTAGGTGTTCGGAAAGTGAGGTCATATTCCTGGAGGATAATGACCCATTTAGCAACACGAACTTGCAGTAGCCGCCGATTTAGGAGATAGACCATGGGGTTGGAGTCAGCAACAACTGTGGTATGAGTAAGTAAAATATAGTGTCACAATTTTTGGACGGAAAAGACCACAGCTAGGGCTAGTCTCTCCTCATATGGGTAACGTAGGGGTGGACCAGACAATGTCTGGCTAACGTAGTAAATGACATGCTCTTGGTGAGAGACGTCTTCTTGAACCAAGACTCCAGACACAGCGTGCTCGGATGCTGAGACATAGAGGATGAATTCCTGAGAGAAATCCGGAGGGGAGATCAGGGGAGCTTGCGTGAGAGCTTTCTTGAGGGCTTCGAATGCGGCTTCTGCTTGCTCATCCCAGACAAAGGGTATGTGGGTATGGAGTAGGCTCAAGAAACCATGAACGGTAGTGGCGTAATCAGGGATGAAGCGTCGAAGGAAATTGGATCGCCCCTGCAGACTTTGGAGCTGCCGGAGCGTGCGAGGAGTGGGAAGGTCTAAGATGGCTTGGACTTTCAGGGGATCAACAGTAATTCCTTTTTGGGAAATAATGAAACCCAACAATCGGCCTGCCGGAACGCAAAAGATACACTTGTGTGGGTTCAAGCGGATTTGGTATTTGCGACAACGCAGAAAAACTTGCCGAAGGTCGTTAAGGTGGTCTGATCGTTTCCGGGAACGAGCTGTAAGGTCATCAAGATAGACTAGCAGGATATGGACCAAATCGTGAAAGCAATAGGTCATGGCCCGCTGGAATGTGGCACCAGCATTTTTGAGGCTGAAAGGCATGACACGATAGGCAAAGGTGCCCCATGGGGTGGTAAAGGCAGTTTTGTACTGGTCTTCCTTACGGATTTGAATCTGATTGTATCTAGAAAAATCGTCCATGAAAGAGAGGACTTCATGACCCGCACACGCATCGATGAGTTGGTCAATAAATGGCGTGGGGAAGTTGTCCTTGGGACAAGCACGGTTTAAATCGTGGAAGTCAGTGCAAACTCTAATGGTGCCTTGTTTTTTGTTAACGAGGACGGGGTTTGAAACCCATGTGGTATAGGCAATAGGATAAATGAATCCTGCCTTGCGAAGTTTCTCAATCTCTGCTTTGACAGCTGGGAGCTTTGAGGGATGAATGGGACGCTGTTTCTGATGGACGGGGGGTACATCAGGCCATGTGTCAATGTGGTTCTCTATAATGGCGGGGTCAAGACCGGGCATTTCGGTATAGGACCAGGCAAAGACATCACGGAACTCTCTGAAGAGGTTAGTGTATTCCTCAATCTCTTGCTTACTGCAGAAGGCTCCTAAAGTGATGAGTTCAGGGGCACTCCCGGGGGCAGAGATATCAATTTGGATGACAGGTGAGATGTTAGCCATGTTACCTTCCTCGAAGGCGTGAGGAGCAGGAATAGGGTCCTTGAACCAGTCGACCTTGGTGGGAAGGAAGTCTTTGGATTCAACCGCAAATTGGGTAGCGGTGCTAGAGGAAGATGCTTCTGGGAGGAAATACGAACGATGGTGCATGTCATCCCAGGGATACTCCGGGGCAGTGAGTGTCTCAAGAATCTCCTCATTAGTACGGAAAGTTTGGGCAGTCAAATCAGTTGACGTGGGAATGATAGTGGAAGAGATCATGTAAATGGTGTTGACCTCCCCGGAGGAGGGTGAGATCGGGGGGTGAATCTCTTCAATAGTGGTTGGTGTCATCTCAAGATCCAGATTGTTCATCTCATAGAGAGATGCTCTGTAATCGGGGAGATCGGGACAGTGATGTGAGTAGTGTCCATAAATACCGCATATGGCACAGGGGTGGTTAGTGCACAGTGATTTATCTTTAGGTTTGGGGGTGGGATCTAGTTTGACAACCGGGAAACTAGGGTCATCGTCGAGCATCTGCATGTGTTCCTGTAATGTAGGTAACTGTGGACATTGGAAAGTCGCATGGCCTAACTCGTTGCACAATGAGCATTTGGGAGGAGCACAAAATACTGGGGGGTTTTTTACTGTCTTGGGAGGTGGTACAGCCATGTAAGGTTGGGGACCTCTGCCCCCAATGGATTTGGGAGTAGGAGGGGGATTCGTGGAGGACGATGGGGTAGAGACACCGGGGGTGGCTGAGTGGTAGTAGCCATGGGTTGCACTGGTTGGAGGATGACGCTTGGTGTCGGTGGGGGAACGGGAGGTGAAAGATACCAGATGGGTAATCCCAAGGTTAGCCCAGGGAGGCTAAGGGTAGCCATAACCGGGGCGCTTACTACTCCCGATGGAGGGACTAGGAAGGGGATAGTATGGATAGGTGTAACACCAATGTGGCTAGGTACCAGTGGTGGTTTAGGCAACAAGGGTGGCTGATTGGTAGTTGTTTGGTTATCATGGGAGAGGGTACATAAGTCAGACACTTTGGGCGTAGATGATGGGGGAGGAATGGATTGGAAGGTGGATGTCATCGACGGGTCCGAGTAAACTCCAGGTCCCAAAGAGGAAACAAGTGAGGTAGCAGCACCACTGACCGATTGTTCAACCATGGGGAGAACATTTTCGGGTGCAGCGGGAGCATTTGGATCATAGTAAGTGAGTTGGTCGATCTTAACCACGCATCCATCATGGGGGAACATCATGGTACGAAAGACAGAGGAAGCGACCGCCCGCATAGCATACATGTAGCTACGACCGAGTAAGAGGTTGTAATCAAGCTGGGCGTTGATGACCTCGATATTGATGAGGACGGTTTTACTGCCTAACTAGACGGGGACATTGGCTAGGAGACCTTGGGGCTGAGCCGAACGACCGTCGTAGGCACGTAACGCAGTGGTGGACTGCTGGAGGGTAGGGGATCCCAACTTCTGCCATACGAATGTAGACATAACGCATGTGGAGGCACCTTCATCGATGATGCATCGATGGATGACAAGATTCCGAACGGAAACAGAAACTTGGAATGCTAAGGTGGAAGGTAGGCGTGGTTCGGACTGGTCCAAATCAAATGCCATCAAATTTGAATTATTTGGGTCAATAGCCACAATGGCTAAGAGTAAAGTCTTGCGCTGGGAAGGACAGTTCTTCAAGACTTCTAACGCAGACATGGTTACGGGAGATTGGGCTAGGTCGTCTACAATGTTGTAGTTGGACTGGGGTTGTTTTTGATACGGCAAAGTGGGAAGCAAGGTGCTTTGGAAGCGCCATCTATCGGAGGTGGAGGTATACATAACACTTGATTAGTGGGATGAGCGTTAGTAGTTTTATCCGTGGGAGGGGCTTCAGAGGTGGAGCCATATTGGTTCCGACGGGTTTGGAGGTTGACGTCAGTGGATGATGTCATCAACAAGTCATGGGTACCTGAATCAAGCATGGGTTGATCAGGAGTGACGTAAGTTATTTGTTGTTGTTGGGGTGACGCATTGGCTTGGGAGGGAGCCAACGGCTGAGTGTTCATGACGCCTTGGGTTGGTAAGGGGTTTTGTAGCACCAAAGGTGGCTGCTGAGGTTGTGGAGGGTTGGGCTGCGCTTGAGGAGTTGCACGTCCTTGGTGATGAGCATCGTCAACCCAAAGTTGCCGAGCTTGCTCCAAATGTCGGCAAGTATGTGTGTAGTGGCCATAGATCCCGCAGATAGAACAAGGATGGTTCGTTCACAAATTAGGGTTTTTAGCCTGCTTGGGCAGGTGATCAGGGTTTTGGTTAGCGGGGGCCGCATTGTTGTTGTCTGGGGGATTAGGCGGTTGACCACCTTGGTCTGTAGGTTGGTTGTTCCCACGATTATGGCCCTTGCCATGGTTTTGTTGGCCCTGGTTGCGTTTGTTGTTCTGGTTTTGCTGCAGGTTGTTTTGGGCGTAAACTTGCCCTTGAGCAGCAAGTGGGTTTTGAGGTTGTGCAGGTGCGGGAGAAAGCTACGATGAATGATATGTAGGTGGAGACTGCGCAGGTGTGGCACCTTTAGGAGGTTTCTGATATGTCTGCGGAGTAGGTTGTGGGTTTGCCGCAGGGGCTGCCTGTGGCGGGTAATAAGCTGGTTGGGCTTGGGAAGGCGCAGGAGCTGGTGCAGCCTGCTGGTGGTAATATGTGGGTTGGGCCTGAGAAGGCGCATGAGCAGGTGCAGCCTGCTGGTGGTAATAGGGCTGAGGTGCGACCGGGGGGTTGTAAGTAGGGGGTGCATGATCGAAGCACTGAGGTGGATTGGTGGGTCCATGGGAATGATGGTGATGTGTCATAGGAGCGTACGAGTTGGTATCCCCAGACTGTGAGGTGGCCCGCGAAAGGTCGGTTCCCGGGGTAGGACGTGATATGGAAAAGGGTTGGGGATGCGAAGAAACACGGCCAATGATGCTGTCTGCAGCGTGGGATGCCCCCGGTGCATCGTGCTGGGAGGACTCGCCGCGAGGGGCGTCAGGTATAATGGTATAGAGATAACCCGACTGGGCGTAAATGAGGTCGAACTGCTGTGCCTTAAGGATAACCTCTTCTTCAGACTGGGGTCTTTCGGAAGCTACGTCCTTAGCAATGATAGGAAGAAGGGACTTGAGGAACCAATCTAGGAAGATGCGGTTGTCTAATTTGATCTTGCATAAGCTACGGCGTCTACGCCACTCATGAATGTGGTCCGTGATGTGGGTAGCCGTGTTTTGTCTGCAAGATAGGAGGATCTCTATGCCCGCGTCATAGCATATAGGTAACTGGAAGAACTGCAGGAAGGTCGAGGCAAGGGAAGCAAAGGTGGCATGGGTCCCGTGGGGTTGCTCGATATACCACTTGGCTGCAGAGCCAGTGAAGGTGCGTTGTAAGAGACGGAGGAAAACAGAGTCATCCACTATGGAGTTGGAGGAACACCATAAATGGAAGGACATGATATGGTTTTGTGGGTCCTCACCTACCTTTCCCTCGAACTTAGGGATGTCAGAGGGGAGTTTTGTAGGCATATGAGGCCACTCAGGGTCGTGTCGAATAGGATCATTGGTCAATATGGCCAGGTCAGGTAGGTTGAGGCTAGCCATGAATGGCAAATTGGAAGAAGGACGTGACACAGTAGTGGGTTGGACCAAGTTGCAGCCAATACCCCCAAGTGAAGGGACAGGATTTGGGATGGTGCCCCCAAGTGGGGGAACTGAGGTAGTATAGGATGGGCCTGCACCACCATGGGTTATGTGAGCCACTGATGGAGTGGGGATAGGTATTCCCACTGTGGGAATAGGTGTCGTGAGGGGAACAATAGATGGGGGCTTCATGGAGGGCATACCCAAAGTAGATGTAGTAACTGGTGTAGTGGTGGATGTGCCACCCATGGTCCCTACAACAAAAGGAGTGGAAGTCGTGCCAGCCATGGGGCTAGTAGGGGCAGTGTAAATGGGGTTCTCAGACTCTGTCTCAGAATCAGAGGTAAAGTAGGGGGCGTCAATATCTGGTGATGGAGTCCTATGCCACTGACAAGTGGAGTCAAGGGACAAGGCTCGTGATATATGATAAGTGGTATCAAGTGATGATGAGCGAAGTCTGTGACGGGTGGTGTCAAGTGAACCGTGCTGTGGGGGCTAGGCCCTGAGGCACCGAGAATGTCTCGGGGACTCAATGGTGACAGATGGTGTCAAATCTCTGTGGGTTGAGGTGAGTAGAAAAAACAACTCAAAAATCCTAATGCAACCGAGTGTGCAGAAGGAGAGCTCAAAAACAAGGCACTCAGGCCAACAACCAACTCAAAACACCTACTGTAACAGCTGTGCTACAATAGGTGGAGTATCAACAAAGATGGTCAGAATACCAACAAGTAGCAGGTTTCCTATAAATAAAAAATGGTGGACTCACTATACCAAAAGGAGGTAAGGGAGCATGCAAACACCTAACTAAAAAGTATTCTGACTCAACTAGACATATCCTCTGCAAGGTGATGAAATCCAAGTAAGACAATATGAATAGGAAAGCCAAGTGGCTAAGATATCCCCCTACCGGGAGGGACACCGGGTAGTCAATCCTAGAAGAATGGCAACTAAGATACCCCATTCATGACACGTCCAGAAAGGTGAATCTGCCGTTTGGTCCTTTTACTGCAATACCCCAATACAGGGATATCCCGAGAACTGTGAAAGGTAGCCCTTCGGTTACTGAATGGAGTGCGGTATTCCACTTAGGCCTCCGGAACCAGTCTCGCGACTTCAACCCTCCTAGGGTAGAGGCCCTCTGGTAAACTGGTTGTGACCGTGCCAAAAAGTACTAGGGGATTTTGGTTCCCTAATTGGACAACAACTATGTCTCAAGTGTAAGTAACCGAGGGGTGTTATTGGAAGCCTATCCCCCCGATCCTACCTAACTACAAAGATTCTTTTGTGTTCCCCAAGTGGGGTTAGAATATTGGTTGAGTTAGATAGTTTTTAAGGCTCACTTGAATTATGTGACAGAGTGTGTGCTCATGAGATGATGATGAACCCAAGTAGAAAGTGCCACTAGGGAGGAAAACTTTCTATCTAGCAATAACAATATAGAAATGAACTTGCACAATTTTCTTTTTCCAAATTTAAAATGCTAAAAATGAAAAAACGGTTCTGTAAAACAGAAAAAACTGCAGAAAAATGTTGTAAGGAAGGGTGGCTGTAGGTAGGACAGAGGGCTGTGCTGGTGCAGAAAATAGTGCAGCAAATTTCTGGGCTCAAAAGTGGAAAAAAGCAGAAATCAGACCGCGGGTCTGTGGCAAAATTGAGCAGTCGGACCGCGGGTTTGAGGGAAACAGGCGCGGATAGGACGTAGGTTTTTGCTAGACAGACACAGTCGGGACGTAGCAAAGGGGCTGAAAGTCGCAGTCAGGACGCGGGAAAGATGCCGAAAGGTGCCGGTGGGTTGCGGGAAACTGGCCGAAAGCCGCACGCGGGACGCAGGAAAGACGCCGAAAGGCGCCGGCGGGTTGCAGGAAACTGGCCGAAAGCCGCAGGCGGGAGCAGGAAAGACGCCGAAAGATGTCGGCGGGTTGCGGGTTGCGGTATACGGCGGCCGAAAGGGACAGCCGAACAGAAAAAAGATTTAAAAATTGTAACCAGAAATTCAAACTTAGGGGAGTCGCCAAAACTGTAGCTAGGTTTTTACCCCTAGCTTGTGCAAATGAGCACCTACTAAGGAGAAGGGACTCCTTAGTAGTAGTTCAGTAAATGTAAATTATTATGCTAAAACAGAAATTAAAATTACTCTAAAACATGTGCATGAAACATAAAAACAAGATGTAAATAATGGTTTTTGTATTAATATTACCTCCAATGTGAAGGTTGGTGAAGCTCTTGCAATGTCCAAGAGGGTTGCTCCAAACTCCAATGTGCTCCTTCTCTTTCTCCAATGGTGGAAATGGGCCAAAAGGGGCTCTCAAGGTGAAAGTGGCTCAATGGTGAGCTAGGGTTTCAAGAGAGATTTTGGCAGAGTAAGGGTATACTTGATTGTGGGTGTGGAATAAGGGATCTCCATCACCTATTTATAGTTTTTGGTGGTGGAGTGCTGGCCCATGGTTTTGGGAACCATATGGTTTAGGGCAGCTGTATAGGGTTTTTTCCTCCTTTTCCTCATTATTTTATATTTTTTATTCCCTTTTTAGGGGATTTTTGCTATTTTAGAGGAATTTTGGATATTTTTGGAGGAAAAAGGGTTTTTTTAGCCTTTTTGAGGCTATTTTGATGGTTTTGTGGCCTTTTGGAGGCATTTTAGGCCTTTTGGAGGCTTTTTAGTGGGATTTTTAGTGTTTTTAAGGGAAATATGGTAGGAAAATGGACAAATGAGCCATGTAATGTGGTAGATGAGGTAGTGAACACTTCTTGGGTGTTAATAAACTCCTATGCATAATGTAATAATCAAAGAATTAGATTCAAATCACCCCTTATTTGGATTGTGATGCACAGTGCAACATCAACATGAAGAGTGGAGAACTAGGGTAACAAACGATTATTACTTTGAAGTAGTACTCTAACAAATACCAAGAGGTAGTACTTTGAAGTAACAAACGATTATTATCCTAACTGCAATCGTGCTTGCTGATGAAACTAGCTCATAATCAATATGTCTGGAACTCAAACTAATCTAACATCAAGTTATAGTAGCTTCTGCTCATCATTTATTGCAATGAATGGAACAAAGGTTGGTAGCTTGTTCCATGAAGCATGTTCCAAATCCAATTGGAGATTAAGTTTTTTAGTGAAATCACCCATTGAATAACCAATTGCTCGTGGACCAAAATACCTAATTCTATTTGCTTATTAGTTGAGTCTTGTGATTACCCAAAAATAGACAACTAGAGTATAAGCTCCATTGCCACAAATGAGGCATGAAACTATTGCATGTTCACATAACATGTAACAAGTCCTATTTGGCATATGTATTAAGCGCAACAATTGTCAATACCAATCATGTATCTGATTAGGTTCAAAGATGGAAGACAGTTGGTATGTTCTGCTAGTTTTTGTTATTTTTCTCTTTTGCCAAGCAGTATCCATTTTTTGTTATGCAATCACATAAATTAACCTAGTTAAAACTAAGCCATGGTAATGGATGTGAACTCAAATTAACTATTTATGCTATTTAATCAACATGAAGAGTGGAGAACTAGGGATCCCATACGATCCACAATCACCAATGAATGATTGTGATTCATGCTATGGTTAAACCTAAATATATTTCACATTGTATCATATAAAACAATTTGAATAGTCAAACACTAATACAAGTACTAACATCTAACTTATGCTAAACATTTAATCTATGCTTTTGTGGAAAAGGACTATACTGCACCAGATCTTGAGTAATCACTCTCACTCTAACGATAATGCTAACTGCAGTGGATAGAATACATGAGCCACTAGTTCCACCTACTTCATTGGACACAATAAGAAGAAATACAACAATTGAAAAAAGAAGACTCTATCCCATGAAATCAATACTTAATTACTTAAGCCGACCCATCATCTTTATTTTCTTTCTTAGATTCTTACAACCTAAGGAAATCAACATCTTAAACATTGTGATATGGTAATCGATACCCATGTTTACATAGGAATCATAAGATCGGGAAACTAACAAACAAGGGATATATGGTTAATCACCTGACACCCCAGATGATACCCAAGTTGTTTAGACTGATAATATGGACAACTCTCATCCCTAGATGTAAATTTGAAACCAAGCTCTTAAGAATTGGAAAAAAAATGCATTATCATTTTCCAAATAAGCAAAGATGGTCAAGTCTACCTAACAGATGTAAAGATATCCCATATCAATATCCTATGATGAATATTTTAATTGGCACATTGATGTACACTAAACAAAAAAGACAAAAAGATAAGACCATAAGAAGAGTTACAGCAAGAAGGTTGGGTCCAGTGGTTAAATCAAATTTCCTTCAGTTCTCAGACCCTAGACATGTTTCCATGTTAATGTCACCTAGAAAAATTAATCATTTCATTTTTCTAGAACTAAACCTGATAAAAGTCCCAACAACTTTGAAAATGTATGGAAACAAAGTGTCTTCACAATTTAGGTCTATGATTCTCCCCTACCTAAATTGATGACTGTGTTCTTGAAAGACTGATAAATTTAAATTGCATTTTATTCTGAAACGTCATACTATATTTCAAATTTAATTTATAATTTGGGTCAATTCCTTTTACAGCTTTTACCATTCTTTTCAAAATTCAGTTTTCTTTCCCCAAACTAAAAACCAAACTTAAATAAATTCCAGTGAATGAACTGAACCACAAAATATTATCCTACATAATCTTTTCTTGGAACCCAACATAGTTAAGACGCATATGTAAGTATCGAATCCCCCCTACCATTCTTTTAAACATAGAAAAATCTCAAACAAGGATGGAGGCATTTGTTAAAGGAATCACATTACTGTAAATCCCCAGGTCTTATCAAATGCACCCTACAGTATCAAGACCTAGCATTAAAAAGAAATCTAGCTGTGGCCTTCAAAGCCCTTATCAATACTAGTGAAACTTCATTACACGGTGCTCATACTTTCCATCACCAACGATTTCACATCAAAACTATTACCTGCGAATTTAGTTGTACATTGCCATTAAAATAGTCTCTGCCTACCAAAGAGAAAACACAAGAGTATGCATACAACAAGTATTCTCTACCTTTAGGTTCCAGTAGTTTAAACATCTTATTAGTATATCATTTAAACTATGTAAGTGACAAGTTCCCAGAAACAAAACGAAAGACAACCGAAAACGTAGGCTTGGATAACCACCAAACGTAGACATTGTGTTTTATGCACCTTTAAAACCTCAAGTCTACAAACATTTATTATGTTTCATCAAAACCCTGACAGGCATCACTTCCAAAACAAGAATCAAATCCACATCAAAACGAAAACAGTACATTGGCGAGGACTAGTCGCACCCAATTCAAATCAAATCCACCTAATTCGCACCCAAAAATGCAGAGATTCGACTCAATATAGGATTCGCACCCAAAAATTGAGAGATACGACTCAATAGAGGAGGGTTTCAACTTACGGTTGCCATTGAGGTCTGCGGGGATATGCAGACACGGCCAGAGTAGGTGCCACAAAGAAACCAACTTCAATAGCCCTCGTAGCAAGTTGAAATGAGGACAATGCCGGAGCGGGTGCAACCAAAAACCAGGTGGAACATGCACATTAAAGACTCGTAGCAGAGTGCAATGAGGACAATGTTGGACCGGGTGCCACCAAAAGACCGGTGGAAGTTGCAGAGTGGAGGACACGGCCCAAGATCCGGTTGCATGCAGGGGGTGCCGTCGAACCCAATAGAGGCACAACAGAGCGTTTTGGCCAAGCTGGACAAGTATGTTTCAGTTTTGTTTTGTTTGTTATGTTTTGTTTGTTTTTTACAAAATTATAATATATATTAATTAAATTATAATATATATTAATTAAATAATATATATATATATATTACTATGTCCATTCCACCAAGTTGTAAAGCATTATATATTAATTAAATTATAATATATATTAATTAAATAATAATATATATAGAACTTTGTCCATTCCACCAAGTTGTGATACCAAAAATTTTATTATTTTGTGTTAGGATTGGGATTTCTAAGGTCCAAATTAGATCACTATATGTAGTACAAACAAGATGGTGGTCATTTACTTGTTATCACTTTGTATGTAGATGATATGTTATTTTTTGGTAACAATAGGGATGAGAATTGTGATTTGAAGTCTCATATTTTAGCACAATTTGACATGAAGGACTTGGAGGACTTGGAGGCTACAAATTTTATATTAGGAATCATTAGAGATAGAGCAAACAAAAATATTTGATTGATCCATTGTAAGTATGTGAACAACATTTTATGGTGCTTTTGCATGGTAGATTGTAGACCATTGAGTGTTTTGATTTATGTGGAAACTAAGATTTTAGTTGAACAACATCCTACAAAACTCACATAGATGGAGGATATGGCTTTTATTCCTTGTGATATTGCATTTTGTATTATGATGTATTCTATAGTTTGTACTAGACCATACATTGCCTAAGTAGTGAGAGTTTTGAATTGATTAATGGATAATACTGATGCAAACATTGTGTTGTAGTTAAGAGGGTATTTAGGTATTTGCAAGGTACTTCATGACTATTCCATCTTTTGTCATAGTAATATTTCATAGGATCCACACTTATTGGACATACAAGGTTATGTCAATTTTTATTAGGTAGAGGATGTAGCTAGAAGGAAATCTACGAGAGCATATGTGTTTTTACTATTTGGTGGATCAATGAGTTGGATGAGAAAGAAACAAGTTGTGGTGAGTAGCAACATAGTATATGGTGGCTACTCATGCTTGTAAGGTGGTCATTTGGATTATTAAAATATGTTTAGATGTAGAGCTAAGTCAAATATCTACTATAGTATAGTGTGATATTAACATTGTCATTAATTTGTCTAGCTAAGAATCCCACATTTCCTGCAAAGACAAAACATATTGACATCGAGTACCATTTCATGAGATAAAAAATTGACGTTGGTTCTAGTTGGGAGTGCTTCCACCATTATTGTTTGAGAGATTTCAAACAATCCTGAAAAAAATTCTTATGTGCAACGGGAGAGAAAGTTAACAACAAGAAGAGTCAGAGATAAGTGACATTGATTTGGGACAGAGCTATGTTGCGACATAGATGGAACATGGGACAAGGGAACCTCCATGAAAAATATTGAAAATATTTTTTTGTCACTCAACATATATTAAAAAATAGCACGTCCAAAAGTCTTTTCAAAGGAAAAAAGACTTATTAAAGAAACAAATTTTCTCAAGAAAAAATACTTGATTGATTGAATTTAAAAAAATTAAAAGAATAACATATAAACAAACTACAATTGAACTCAAACCAAGATGGCTCAGAGGGTCATTAACAATGAATATATTCATAAAAATCACATCAAGAACCTAAATTCCAAACATCCTTTACATTATACGAATCCACTAATTAGTAATTGAAATAACCCAAAAATTAACACATAAATATTATAACTTCATTTTTTATCTTTCTCAATCGATACATGTTCGATTCAAACCATTACCACTACAACCTCTAGGAACACCCACGCTACTACACATGTAGAACATAATTATATTAGAAAACTATTTTTCAAATATAACCAAGTTAATCAACAAAAGGAACATATGGTGAGTGCATTTACTTTAACCTAAAAACATTGCGTACCTCTACTTTTTAACAATTAAATAGCATTCATCTTCTTATTCATCCAACTCAACATCTGTATCAGGATCTGGTTCTGAATAGATATTGATGAAAGTATCATTCACATCGTCATCAACATCAAAGTCATCTTCGCTAATATAGTCATCCATATCATCAATGAGATCATCGTCTGCTACATTTGCATGATCAACCTCTTCAACTTCTTCATCTAACACATCGACTACAGCTTGATCTGAATCATCATCATCTTCTTCTTCTTCGTGATTATCTTCATCATCTAGTACATGATTATGCTTTACTGGTCTTCCTCTTGGATCATATCGAACAATGTATGACCAACCTGCTTTACCTAGTACCTCAGAGTAGTAGACTTGCTCACATTGACTTGGAAGAACATAAGGCTCTATACTCGGTTCAAATGCCCCTATATTAACCATGGTAAATCCATTAGCATGCTCAATAACAGTTCTTTCAAGATCACGTTCATGCATCTGTATCCTGTACCACTTCACCTCAAACAAAACTATTTTAAAGGAATTAAAATCACACTCAATAATGTCCTCCAAATTCCCATAGTACCTATTCTCGGTTTCTTCTGGATGTCTATCACTTCTAAAGGAAACATTGGTGACCTTAAACACTGCAGTTATCCCACAATCCGAGGTTTTCCTGTTATCATCCAACTTTTTGATACGAAATTTACAACCATTACACCACATAGCCTTGTGATGTTTCAATTGCAACATTGACAACAAGTTAAAAATACATTGTGAATTAATAAACGTCATATAGGAGTTAGTAAATATAATTGAAAACTTAAACAAACGAAATGTAATTGGAAAAATGGATCAAAGTAACTAGAAAAAATGTGGGCAAACAATTTACTTGCCTTTTTATCTTTTAAACCATAGGCTAAATCAACTTCCCTTTGCGACGTAAGTTCAGGAAATTGTTGTCGAATACGATGAGTTGTTTTAATCATGTTTTAATCAAGGTTGTTTGCAATGTATAAATGTAAAGCATCCCACACTCGACCAACTATAGGATAAAATAACAATTCAATGTCATTAATTAGATATCATTAAAGAAACATAGTTTAATATAGTTGAAAATGCATAATTATTAAAAAAAGTTAAAAAACAGTATGATAATATAAAATTGGAAAAAATACATGTGTAATATATTAATTCAACAACATATATAATTACCTTTCATAGTCCTCAATGTACCTCTCCCCAATAGGACCTCCCCTTCAAATTTGTTGATGGAGTCGAGATTCCAAATGCGAGGCACATTCATATTTTATACTAATTTAGGTAGATATTCACTAATATACACCATGCATTGATATACCATATCTCCTTCAACCATAGAACCCTCAGGACGCGCTCTTTGTCTAAAAAAATCCTTCAATGACTTCAACTTCCTCTCCACCATCCACATCGACCTTGTGTGTACTAGTCCACATAATTCAATCTCCTGAACTTGGTGTATGAGGTAGTGTTCTTGTGCATTGAAAAATGCTGGAGGTAGATACTGTTGCATTTCACACATTAGTCAAGGAATTTCTCTCTTCCAATGCCTTATATCTTCTTTATGGATTTCTTTTGATGAAAGCCACCTACAAATGATGCAATAAAAAAATATCAAGGCATATATAATATTTGCGGGAAAAAATACTATGTCAATAAGTTTCGCTACAAACCACAGACCAAGTACATTTTCCAAGTAAAACATTACTTACCTCATGTATTTTCCAACAACATAAATAATATGCTTTATGTTATTGTCAAAGTCGTCTGAGAGAGATAAAGGTAGAACGTACTGTATCAAAAAACACATAATTATTAATATTTATTTCAAAATAAGAGAATAAAATTAATAAAATAGTGCATACCGATAATGAATATATTATAGACTCATAATTACCTTAATGAATGTATTCCAATCATGTATTTTAACCCTAGCAAAATCACATTTTTTCGTCAAGATATTCTTTATGTTTGACGAAAAACCCGTCGGAAACCTGATTTTTTTTATGACCTCTTTTACAATATTGCTCTGTTGCTCCATCAAGCACAAAGGAAGACTAATATTTTGTTGACAGCCATCACCATTAGAATTAATGATCGCACTTTGCAATGCGTGATTAGATTCTTGGATGTCACTACAAATCTTTCCAATTTTTTCTTTGTCAGTCCTTCCATCTAATATTCGCCATAACATTTCTATTATGTTCTTCCCAATATGCATTGTGTCAAACAAATGTACTATTTGTAGGTGCTCGTAGTATGGCAACCTACTGAATTGAATTGGGTAAATTTTGATTCCTCGTAGAATCCCATTCGTGCCTTAATGACATTCATGAAACATCAACAAAATCAAATTAAAACTAATTAATCAATATAGGTATAACATATCGCGCTGAACATAATTCAGTACAAAAAAAAAATTGGCATACCTTGACAGTTTCCATTATATTGCGACTTCCATAGGTGATGTGTCATTCTTCGTGGTTTTTTTCCATTCTCTTCTTTACCATTAAATTTTTCTTTGTCTGTAGTTCGATAACTATGGTTCTTAGGAAGAAAGTGCCTATACTCATCGAACACTTCCTTTGTTAAACACCTTGAACGACGAGATTTTATCCTGGGACTGCAAACTAGACATGCAAATTTACCCTTTGTTTGAAGACCTGCAAGATATATGAATTGGTGTAGCAAATTAGAATTACAATTTAAAATAATGCATGATATTATCAACAAATATATAAAATATTAAGGAACAAAAGAGAGTAACAATATACCACAAAAATGTGTTAACCCCGGGAGCATCATGAATTGTAAATGCAAGTATTCCATGGAATTGAAATTGTCTTTTTCATATTGGTCTAGAGATATCATACATAGTGACGCCATCCCATAACTTCAACAACTCATTGATAAGAGGCTCAAGATATACGTTCATATCTTTAACCTGGTACTTGCCTAATTGGTCCACCATACATGATTAATTATATTTAGCGCCTATATGTCGTTATATATAAAAGACATAATTATCATGCACGAAACAAATCAATGAAATATTTAGTGATCAAACTTTCAAGTAAAAAATTACATATTAATTAAATACCTGGAACAATCATTACCAGTCGATTCGTAAGCAACAATGTGGAGATGAATAATGACAAACTACTCACAAATTATAATAGATCGGGCTCATTATTGAACCGTCCTTTCTCAGGATTTAGAGCCACAACTAAGACCAAGTTAAACAAGCTAGTGATAGGGTACAGATCATATCTACTCAAGTTGCATGTCAACCGAGATCTTTGTCACTGGATTCACACCACACAATGGGTTCGCCATCACAGAATTACATAAAACATCAATGACGTATAGGGTACAAAGTACAAAATATTTATATCCAATGCAAGGAAAATAGGGTCATCTCCAGCGATCAGCATACAATTAACAACCAAGGATTGGGCTCCTTTTGGACCATCCCTTCCCCAAAATCTCTGCTCTGCAAAAATAATTTCTACAATAATCAAGACTATAATATATAACAACGTCCAAGAGTGTGCAGGGTTTAGCGTTCTCGGCCTTCCCTTCCCTCCTCTTGTGCAAGAGCTGGCGATGCAGAATATATCAAGCAAAAACTTGAAATGGAACCGAGGTAACACAGGCATGTTCCCCCCCCCCCCTTCGCTCAGCTGCAAGCCCCCTTTTAAAATCTTTTCTACGACTCAAGTTACAACCGACTCCCCCTTGGGGAGATTGCCCATGATCCCCACCAAGATGCATAAGACAGGAACAAAAGGAAAAATGGTGGACAACGATCTCCATTTGTCTTAGATAGGACAAGTGGCTTCAAAGTGAGGTTTTGGTTCGATTTCATATTCACAACCACTACCAAGAGACAGATCGTTGCATAGATCCACTTAAACCTGAGCAGGATCTTAGCGTTCTTCTCTTATAAAGTTAATCCCACGATTCTTTTTGCATTTAAGTGCTATAATCCCATTCCTTTGAAGTAGGTGGTTAGCTTCTCATAGGTGCACATGCTATATATATATATATTGAACATATATTTATATAAATATATATTTTATCTTTCATATGTATATATATCACTTTATATATATAAATGTATATAACATCCATTCGATAGTTATCAAACTATTTATAAATCTTTCTGGTATATATATATACATATATAGATCACTTATATATAAATGTATAAAATATCCCTTCAATAGTTATCAAAACTATTTTTAAATCTTTCTCGTATATATATACATATATATCACTTATATAAAAATGTATAAAATATCCCTTCAATAGTTATCAAAACTATTTATAAATCTTTCTCATATATATATATATATATATATATATATGATTCAAGATTTATAAAGAGCTCGTCCTAAAGATGGTTGTGGGAACTTGTTATCATTCCGCGACGAATAATAACTTTATTGGAAAGCCCACTTAGGATTCAGAGCTAGGATCATGATACCCTAAGATGATACTTACGACCTTAGGCAGGGGATTAATTCATTACTCTTCTTCACGTGCTTTCTGGAACCATGATGACCTTCGTCATCCCTGATTGGTTTTCAGGTCTTCCTAGCTTACCATGATAGTTACAACTTTGGAAAAACAAGATAACAATGCTTTTAAGGGTCCACTCGTGGGGCCTTGGCCTTGATCTCCTCACCAGGGCCTCATAGATTACAATATACATTTTATTTTACAAAAATAATAAGGGTGTAGAAGAGGGATGCTACATCCTCCTCCCCTTAAGAATAACACCGTCCTCGGTGTTAAACCATTCATTTTTTTCACCTTCCATCATTTTTTGCTTGCTTTGTTTTTCTGCTTTGGTCAACTTCACATTTTCGTGATTTCCGCAAGCTCTTATCATACATAACCTGCACATTGTATAGCTCATACAAGATCTTCCAACATTCTTCAAATTTTCTCTTACTCAAGTATTCATAACACTCACACATAAACACATCCAATAGTCTAGTTACAAAACGAATCGTTAATATGTGGTTTTACTATTATATCATAAAACAAATCCTTCAATAATACTTTATTGATTATCAAACTCTCCCATGCATTTGTAACTTCAGCAACCCTCTACTAAACACAGAACTCTTCCTCGAGTTCTATCACCAATTCTTTTGGACTCACGGGATACACTTTTGAGGTTACTCTCCTTTTTTATTTCTAGTCAAAAAAATTTCCTCCTCAAGACATCAAATAGCGTCCTATCTCCAGATGTCAATCTGTGTGCCTAGGTCTTTGCCATTGATACCACAAAACTCTTTGACAATTCCCCTTAAGCCTTCTTGCTTGAGTCTAGGAATTTATTTTCCACCCAGCCTCCTTCTTGAGTCTAGGAAAAGTTGCTTTAGCAAAGCAGAGTTGGGTCAATTTTTTCCACTTGGTGTTTTCTTAGTAAAACAAAAAAAATCCTTTCCCCTCAAGTCCTCTCGCTTGAGTCCCAGAAATATCCTTTCCCCTCAAACCTTCTCGTTTGAGTCTAGGAAATATTCCTTCCCCTCAAACCTTCTCGTTTGAGTCTAGGAAATATTCTTTTCCCCTCAAACCTTCTTATTTGAGTCCAGGAAATAACAATCATTTATTATTTTCTTGTAATTCTTAATTAACCACAATATGCAACATAATAGCAACAAAATACTAACATCACATATGTTCACCTTTTTATTCATCAGTTCGAACGCATGCTTTTAACATATCCTTTCATGAGTCCTTGATATTTACTCATTTTCTTACCATATGCTTACCATGTATACTATATCATGTCTTTGTATTTCCACAAGTTCCCCAGAATGTGACCATCTTCCGAATTCACTTGTTAGTACTTTTTATATAACACAAAACGCATTTCGTGAGAAAATATTCTCCTAACATAATAGTAACGAAGTCATCATTCACTTAAAACATCCATACAAGATTAACATTCTCATTAATTTTCATTAATATACCTTACGACATAAGATTTGTGATGTTAGCATATATCATTCATTAATAACTTAGCTCTTTACGATAATTCCAATGACCGTCTGATTTGTCTTTCGAAGTTTACTCTTTACCTTCTCATAGATTTACAAGGCTATTGTAAGGAAATTTATGTATATCTGGAAAATTCTAGACAATATCTATTGTTGAGTGTAATTCATAACCCCACTTTAGTATGTCAACAAGATACATGAATATTCCTATGCTTACAGTTTTAAATCCGCAACCTTTATTGGTTAATGTAATAACATGTCTTGTCAAAACATTTCATGTCTATATACAAAGAAAATGGAATATAACATTTTCTCATTGATTTATAAGTAATTCCTAAAGCCCCTTATCATGTAATAACTTTAACCATCTACTTTTATGAGAGGAATTTAATTCCCTTCTAGTAGTTAACTTTGTCCAATTTGGCACCTAAGAAACATTCTAACAAGTTTATCACTCATATATTATTCCACAAATTATTTTCAATTAGGAAACATCAAGTATGCAAATGAGATTGGCCAAAATATAATGTTGTTCAAGGAGTTACTCCTTTAACATAATATATGCATTTCATTTTTCTAGTAAGGATCATCATTTATCTTTCGAGAATGGTCCCATTAATATTAATCTAATTCTCATGAATACAAGTCCTTACTACAATCAGTTTCAACGAAATATCATCATAAATCTTAAAATCAAATAACAAGACAATTCATAACAATTTCACAACCCTCCATATGATGATCTAATTTTACCTTACACTATTTAACAATTCATCATAATACATAACCTTTCAAGGTACTTTCGACCCTTTAAAATCTACATAAATATCTTGATAAGACGTGACAAACCTATCCCTACGACACTAATAACTAAACTTATAAATGCTAACATGCATGTATTTATACGATCACCATTTCTAATTTTTCATAATATGATATTGTATCAATCGAGCACTTATGATGAATATCATTAGATATAGATATGACTTGATTTTATTAAATGAAACTTTCATTTTCATAAGGTAATATACTATTTATATGATGATGCTTCGCTCAGTTGAATATTCAACATGCAATAAAACCTATAAAGGCATCACTTCAACTTAATATGCATGTACATTTTTCAAGAGCAAACCCAATATACGTTTACATCACACAAAAAGGACATCTAAGCTTACATAAGTGAGATACTTCTTCTAAACTATTAGAATGTCGAACAAGTATTTACCTGTTATCTGTATTATATATAAAAGAAGGCAATTACCTAACATAGACAATGTTATAACATTATAATTCCCACTGAAATTAATTAAAGTTAATTCCTTAGCGTATGAACTTTACCTTTCACAACTAGGATGACTTTCATTATACTCTTTTACTCCACCTTACAAGAATTTATTTCATGCAGTCTTAATTTCAATAGTCTAACTATTTTAATCATTCTAAAGAATACTTCCTTGTCATCCAATTAATTGTGGGGTACGATAAGATATTCATCGTCTAATATTTATCAATAGAAAATCATTCAAATACAGAAACTATATACAACGCCCGCATATAGAAAGTGTTTTTGCTATCATAGTGTTCCAGCAATGGGACATACTTACTTACCATTTGAAGGCATCTTGTCGATTACCTCTTGCTGATCATTGGAATAAATTTTTCTGCTACGTCTTTATAGATGGATTTCCCTTACTAGTTCAACCAATATATAATTGCTTCCTCCGGTTGAACCCAAATAGGCCCGAGTGTTTGTAACCTGTAGCTCTGATACCATATATAACATATGTAACATACCCATAATTTCTGAAGTCAGTATTTATGTGAAATTTTAAATTTTGAATTTATAAAAATATTACTCCAATTCATATGCCATAATCATAAAGAATTCATTGAATAAGTTATTAAAATTTCAAACTTCACCCATACAAGGTTTCCACAACCTTTTCCTAGTATACATCCATTATGGAAGGAAACTTTAAAGGGACAATGTTGAACCCTGCCAAGAGTCTATTCTCTAGACATCCTATAGATATCTCTAGACATCCTATAGATATCTGAATATTATCAAGCACTTAAGCATAAATACTATTTACCATTTCATACATTAATCCAAACCTAGTTCTCATATGGATGTCATAACCTCAACGTCCTTTATGACTTATGCTCCACTTGGTTAGTATTAAACCATAATACCACATCCTTGCAAAATATAACCATATTAATTCAATGGATACATTGCTCTAGCTATTACCTGTCCAATAGTTATCATTCTGCAACACACACACTTGCACAACAACAAGACCACCACTTCATAATTAATGCATAAGGATACACATAGGAGACATATATAAAAAGATACGCATAAACATATACACATAAAGAGATACTCATAAAGATATTGTTTTAACATGGTTCACCCGAACCTTGGGCTACATCCACAAAGCCATATTTTCTCTTCTATTATTCAAAGGAGAATTTACATTTTGCAACACATGTATTGCAATATTTGCTTTCCAAACCTTCAATGCCTCTCTCGTTGAGAGCATCTTCTGAAACAAACATGAGTATACAACTTATACTATTTATCAAGTGGGTAAATTTTTAAGACAATCCACTCTAACATTAATAGATCTATCGTTTGGTAAATAAACTTAATAAAGTTCTTTCCAGCATCTAACAAAGAAAAGTGAATCATTCACAACAAGAAAACCTAGCTTAATAACTATCTTTGCTTGCTATTTACCCTTAGGTGTAGGTTTAAAATCTATAAAGTCGAAACTACCACCGGGAGCAAGCATAATATTATTAAAAAGGAATACAACCAAACTCAAAAGTTCAAAAACAAATGGTTAAACTGCTCTCAATGAAAGGAGGCTTTGTATGCATCTCAAATGCACTCATGTCCAACCACCAACTCTGTAGTAAGTACAAAGTAGGATTCAAGTTTGAACAGGGATAAGTTAAAAGCAGATATATTAGTCAATGTATCGACATTGTAAAACAAAATACGTAGGTATAAATATCTAGGTTCGTACTCAACCTGGTATCAAACAAAGATCCAAAAATAAAGACCTGTGTTAACCCCACCTAGAGGTCTGGTTTATACGGACAAAAAAAAACATCCTGGTAATAAATTTGTTTTAAACAGAGATCCAATGAAGGGTCGAACTCTATCTAGCAGAATAACTAGATCTGGAAGATACTTAAACAAGAACACAATCAAGATAGATCAAACCTATCACAAGGTAATATTTACTGGTCCACACTGGCATAAACGTTCAAATACCATGCGTATATGCATAGTATAACTATATAACACAACAAGTAACTAATAAAAGAAAAACATACATGCGACGGCATAAGGGGATATATATCTTTTCTAGATCTATCTTATCTCAAAACGAAAACGTAAAAGCAAAGAATGATGATCAAAGATCTACATCTATTCCAGATCAAATTGAAAATGTAAATAGCAAGGAAATACAATCTCTACCATAGAGATCCTGCGCGTTTCCAAGTCTTTAAAACACAACATATAGAACATAACAATACAGGGTTTCAGTTATGGTTACAATTGCGCGAACCATATCAAATCAGGGATATACATAAAAATTATAATAAAACTCCTTGTTGCAAGGGATAGATCCTATCAACGCAAAGCCTGGCATACAGTCAGATCTTTATACCAGTCAATTCGTAAGCAATGATGTGGGGATGAATAACGTCAAACTACTCACAAATTCGAAGAGATCAAGCTCATTCTTGAACTGTCCTTTCTCAGGCTTTAGAGCCACAACTAATACGAAGTTAAACAAGCTAGTGACAGGGTACAGATCAGATCCGCTCGAGTTGCATGTCAACCAAGATCTTTGTCACAGCATTCATGGCACACAATGGGTTCTCCATCACAGAATTATATAAAACATCAATGACGTATAGGGTACAAAGTACAAAATATTTCTATCCAATGCAATAAAAATAGGGTCATCTCCAGCGATCAGCATACGATTA